>OZ010613.1:59116402-59196402 GCA_963932145.1 Acanthosepion lycidas | reverse complement strand
ATCATTTCACAAAAGCAAGGCGATAATACAACTAAAACACAAGGAGTGAAAGAGAATGAAACTCTAGTGAGGAGAAAGGTCAATAAAAGTACAAAGTTCAGGAAGACAGAAGATGGCGATTGGTGTTAAGTTTAAACTTTTACAGATTGTAGGTAGCAGTGAGGCAAGAATCATGAAGCAAAATCCACAGGCAAGAAAAAAATCTATTCGAATAGAACTTAAAGTTGTATCTAGCTAATTTAACACTAAAACGACGAGACCTTTCTCTAATCCATTACGACGCTTAAATTCATACAGTCGAGCTACCAAGTAGGCGAGCTTATTAGAACAATTGTCATGAAAATATTTGTGGAAAAGACAAACGGAAGCTATGTCAGTTCGATTGTGAAATGACTGAAGTCAAGATGTCTGCTTGTGTAAATCATTGATTAATAACATTTAAAAGCATTACGTTCCTTTTGATGAAAACATTAAACCATTACAGTAAGAGTCTGGGATTTTAAGCGCTCTTTAATAAAAATTAGAAAATAACGTAAAACATTACCCCAAATATTCCAGTTTTGCAAACATATAATTCTATCTATTCTTATTCAATTTTGAAAAGAAAAAAATTAAAATGTTTATTCATAGGTAAATTGAAATAGAAAGTTTTATATTTCTGAAGGGTTTTTTTTCTGAATAACTTTTAATGTATATCAGAATATCAAAAAGTAAATAACACTTTTAATTCATCTTGCGTTGAATTTAATAGGATTTTTTTATGTATGTCAATGTCATATTAATGGTCAGGTCTAAATTGAATCGCAGAAGTGTGTTATGTCTATTTTAATGATGATAGGCTTACAAAAAATATGTGATTTGCACAGAACTGAAAACATGGCCTCTAGGAAGAAGGACGATGCACCCTTTCTATTAGATGATTATCAATAAACAACTAATAGAAAGTGGAAATATCACGGTTTTCCTATTTATGTTATTTAATGAAACTCATTGTTTGTCCCATGACTACAAAATACCCATAGAATAAAAAGAAGGACGATGCATAATTTCAATTAGATGTTAATCAAGACCAGGATACGAGGGCACACTTATGCAAATTATTTTGTGTAATAGACGCAAAAACAGGTTGAACTAGTCACTTCTCTAGGCTTTGGTGGCTTTATTCATGTTACAGAATAAGAGGGGGTACAATTTATGAGGATATGTGGGGGAAGATATCAGTTAACCCAGATGTACACTGAATTTTAAATGAATAAATTTCGGGACTAGTTTTAAAGATAGGTAGGACATTCGCAATAGTTTAATTAAATTGAATTAGAGGTAAAATAACATTGACTAACACTGGTAAGGATTTGCTTGGCAAATTATACAATAGCTTCACCAGTCCACAATAAATTCAAATACAAATGCCATTTTAGCGGACCAAAAAGTTTTGACTTATGAGACTCTGCAATATTAGCATTATATCTTTACTACCTCACGTTCAGTGGATAGTCATTCTAATAAAAGATAGCGCTACCCGCGAAAATATCACGGTTTTCCTGTTTTAATTATTTCAGGTATCATATTTAATGAAACTCATTGTTAGTCCCATGACTACAAAATACTCATATAATTGCCCCTATTTTATCGTTAAATATTTGAGCAGGTCATTATTTAAATAAGTGAAGAGTGTAAACAAATGGAAAGATTTAAAACTGGCAAGTTTTTCTAATTCACTGAAGCAGACGATAAGCAGATGGGAACATTATCTGTCACTGAAACTAAACAGTCTTTCAAATATCCTTTTCCCATCTTTCCACGTGTTCAAAATGGAATAATGTATTATTTATTGGCAGTGTTTAACTTTCGCGCTAAAAAAGAAAGGAATTGGCTAGCAGGGATATTTTTTTCAAATAGATTCCAGTTACTGTTCTAATTATTTTGTAGAAAAGTTCAACAAGACCCGATGGACTAACGTTATAATAAGATTAATTTTATATCGTCTAGGACAAAACAAATTCCGGCTTGCATATAATCCCGTAAATGTGGATTTTCGGTATGTAAAAGATGTAACAAAAATTCGACGTCAGAATAATAATTATCGTGCAGAATGTCATGAAGCCATTTCTGATTTTATGTCTCTAGTTTGGTCCCGGGAGTAATTGTGTAACAATAGAAATCCAAGGAAATAATAATAATAATAATAATAATAATAATAATAATAATAATAATAATAATAATAATAATAATAAAAAGGGAATGGACACCAAAACGAGTAAGATTCTCACTTGCCACCGCATGCAGCATCCGAATTTTTGATCAACTATAAGTGCCCAGATCCGAAGTAGGGAGATGATTAATTCAACTAGAATTGTCTTACAAGACTACAACATTCGGCCTTCAAAGATACCTGGAAACTACAGAAGACTGGATGATGATCTGTGAAAGAACATTTTAAAGACCACGAAAGAAGTAAGAAATGTATTCAGTGAAAAAGGAAGGCAAAAAGTTAAAAACAAAGTTCCAAATCTGTGATGAAATTCAAGTAAACCATAATACATTGACTGAAGCTGCAAAATATTTAAAAAGAAAGGAAAGGCAAATACAGCCGATCAGATACAGCAACGATGGCAAGATAAAATGCTTCACTGTCAATACTTAACCAAACAAGCTGATGAAGACAAAACCTGTACTCATCAGTGATTACGTATAGTACAGGGTTTAAAGGTGAAACCGAAAGTTTGTTTTCTGCTGTACAGGACCAGTGCTTGCCAACTAGAAATTATGAAGCATACATATTACGAATTTTATTAACCCGAATACACGTTCTATGACAAACATCGCAAAACAATTGACGATCTTGTATCAGGTTCTACAATGTTAGCACACACTGAATACAAAACCCGGCATGATAGAATCAGTCAATGCCTGCACTGGTAAATTTGCAATTTTTACGAGATAGAAACTACAAGAAACTGGTGTGAACATCGTCCAAACCCCGTTACAGAAATATGACCTGTAACAAGTTTATGGGTCTTTACAATACATAGAGTCAGAACAATCAAAGCTAATTACCTAGCTATCGTGACCAAAGACCACGAAAGCAGAATGTGAGTTCTTATTGATGTGGCTGTCTCAGCCGATTGTAATGTATCTTTGAAGTTCTTAAAAAAAAACTAACTAAATAAATAAAAATTAAAAAAATACAAACTATAAAAATACAATGACCTTGAAGTAGAAATTTCAAAAATGTGGAATCAATATTTTTAGTTGTAGTTGAATCCATGAGATTGATTGGAAAATGTTGCGATAGACTTATTGATGGGATTACTGTTAGCCCATGCCTTAAAGAAATACAAAAGAATTCTACTCTCAAGTACAGCTCCCACCTTACGAAGGGTTTTATTTATGTAAAATGTTTTTTTAATGATCAGTGGAAAATTTCATGGAGCGAATAATTTGTTCTTAACATACATCTCTGGTTGTGACCCAGAAGGAAATGTATATACAACAGAAATCAGAGGAAATGATAATAACAATAATAAGCGGTGCAATACAGCTTTAATGTCCTTAACTGGACCATAGCTGAAATTAAGCGAATGAACGCCAAAAGGAGAAAGCTTCTCACTTGCTATCGCATGCATCATCCCAAAGCTGATGTTGATCGTTTGTATCTGCCCAGATCCGAAGTAGGCAGAGGATTAGTTCAACTAGAACTGTCCTACAAAACTACAACTATTGGCCTCCAAAGATACTTGGAAACTACAGAAGACTGGATGATGGTATGCGTCAAGGAACATGAAAGTAGTAAGCTTCGTTACACCGTAATAAAAGAAGCCAACGTATTTAAAATTGAGTTTCAAATCGGCGTAGAAATGCAAGTACAGCACAATACACCAACTGAAACTGCGAAATACTTAAAAAAGACAGCAAAGACAAATGCAACCGACCAGATACAGAAGCGATGGCAAGATAAACCGCTTCATGGCCAATACTCTGTCCGTATCAAACGAGCTGATGTAGACAAAACCCGAACCCATCAGTGGCTACGCAGTGCAGGGTTGAAAGCTGAAACTGAAGGTTTTATCCTTGCTGCACAGGACCAATGCTTGCTAACTAGGAATTATCAAGCACATATACTAAAATATTGTGTCAACCCAAAATGCAGATTCTGTGATAAATATCTAAAAACGATTGATCATCTTGTATCAGGTTGCACGATGTTGGCACCCACTGAATCTAAAAACCGACATGACAGAGTGTGCCAATATCTGCACTGGAAAAACTTCAACGTCTACGGGAAGGAAACTGAAAGAAACTGGTATGAACATCACCCAGATCCGGTTACGGAGATAGGACCTGTTACAATTCTATGGGATTACACAATACACACTGACAGAACAATCAAAACCAACCGCCCAGATTTTGTTATTATAGACCACAAACAAAAGAAAATTGCTTCCTTGTTGATATGGCAGTCCCTGCTGACGGCAATGTATCTTTGAAGATATTCAAAAAGCTGTCAAAGTAGAAGGACGTTGAAATAGAAATCTTTAAAATGTGGCATATGGGAACATCAACAAATTCTGTTGTAGTAGGAGCCGTAGGACTGGTTGGAAAATATTCCAGTAGACTAATTGAAGGGATTCCTGGAAGTCCATGTCTCAAAGTGATACAAAAAATTGTTCTGACAGGTACAGCCCCTACTTTACGAAGGGCTTTATCTATGTAATGTTTTCTTTTTTTGTCAGTGGAAAGTGTCATGATGCCATTTCTAACCTTAGGTCCCTGAGCGGGACCCGGAAAGAAATGTGTAAACGCCAGAAATCAAAGGAAATAATAATAATAATAATAATAATAATAATAATAATAATAATAATAATAATAATAAAAACGAGGAGAACTGACAGGGGGAAGGAGAAGCCGTTTGGAGTAGGAGATAATATTCATTAACCGCCTCACGCTGACAAAGCGGAGTTTATTGTGGGTTATACGATCACCGAAGACCCTGTAAAAAACGGGGTCGTGTAGCTGTCTCCCTAGAAGACGCTTCCCTACAACATAGCCTCGTCTGGAGATTCTTTCTGCCCAGAGGCAAAGAGTTTGACCAGCACACTCGGAAGTAATCCGTATAGTGTATACAACAGAAAAAAGAGGAAATAATAATAATAATAATAATAGTAATAATAATAATGATGATGATGATGATGATGATGATACTAATAATAATAATGATAATAATAATAGTAATAATGATGATAATAATAATGATGATGATGATGATAATAATAATGATAATAATAATTCAGCTAAAGGCACAGAGAACAAGACGATACGAAAAACGTTGTAGGTTCTATCGCCGAAATAAAATATTCCGAACAGATCTTAAGAAATTTTACAAGGAAATTGGAAAAACACCTATGCATGTCGAAATGCCACCATCGATTGGTAATGTACAGACATTTTGGGAAAATATTTGGAGCAGACGAAAGGAATATAACCCAAATGAAGAATGGATACGGCGTGAAGAAGAACGACTGCTGGATACACCTCTGCAAGAATGGGAAAATATATCCACAGATAATGTTAGGCGAACTCTAACGAAATCCCAAAAATGGAAATCCTCAGGAAATGACAAGTTGCCCAATTTCTGGCTGTATCATCTCTCATCTACCCATGAAATTCTTGCAAAAAAATTATCAACGCTTGTAAATAATCCCATTAAAATCCCGGAATGGGTTACTGAAGGTATTACATACCTCATACCAAAAACAACTGAAAAGACGACCCGAAAAATTTTAGACCGATTACATGTCTCTCGACAACGTATAAGCTGATCACGTCTGTACTGACGAACCGTACTTATTCCTTTTTAGAAACAAACAGCATTCTCCCGCTGGAACAGAAGGGATGCAGAAGAGATTCATATGGCTGCAAAGATCAACTTCTGATAAATAAAATGATCCTGGAAAATTGCAGGAGACGAGGCAGAAATCTAAGTACAGCGTGGATTGATTATCGTAAAGCCTTTGATAGTGTTCCACATTCTTGGATCCTTAAGACTTTGGAAATGCACAAAGTCTCCCCTGTGATATGAAATTTCCTTAAGCACAGCATGGGAATGTGGTACACCAAACTATACCTTGGGCACACCGGGGGCACTGCCATATCCAACCGTCTGAATGTCCGACGTGGAATCTTTTAAGGACACTCTCTGTCACCCCTTCTGTTTTGTTTATCCTTAATCCCTCTTACACATGAACTGAACAACAGTAGCTATGGTTACAAAATAAATAAGAAAATATTCAATCACCTCCTCCATGGATGATCTCAAACTCTTTGCCAAAGACGACAATGAGTTAAAAGGCCTCCTCAATATTGTAAAATACTTTAGTGACGACATAGGTATGGACTTCGGATTAGATAAATGTGCAAAAGTAACATTCAAGAAAGGTAGAATTACAGAAACACCCTTAATAGATTTAGATTTTGTCACAGAGATTAGGGAATTGGAGCATGGTGAAGCTTATAAGTACCTAGGAATTAGCGAAGAAAGAAAATGAAGGAAAAAATAAGAAAAGAGTACTACAGGCCTGTACGTCTGATACTAAATACTGAACTAAACTCAAAAAACAGAATAGCAGCTATAAACACCTTGGCTGTCCCTGTGGTGCAATACAGCTTTAATGTCCTTAACTGGACCAAAGCTGAAATTAAGCGAATGGACGCCAAAAGGAGAAAGCTTCTAACTTGCTATCGCATGCATCATCCGAAAGCTGATGTTGATCGTCTGTATGTGCCCAGATCCGAAGGAGGCAGAGGATTAGTTCAATTAGAACTGTCCTAGAAACTACAACAATTGGCCTCCAAAGATACTTGGAAACTACAGAAGACTGGATGATGGTATGCGTCAAGGAACATGAAAGTAGTAAGCTTCTTTACTGCGTAATGAAAGAAGCCAACAAATTCAAAATGGAGTTTCAAATGGGCGTAGAGATGCAACTACAGCATAATAAACCGGCTGACACGGCAAAAATACTTAAAAAAGACAGCAAAGACGAATGCAACCGACCAGATACAGAAGCGATGACAAGATAAACCACTTCATGGCCAATAGTCTGCCAGTACCAAACAAGCTGATATAGACAAAACCCGTACCCATCAGTGGCTACGCAGTGCAGGGTTGAAAGCGGAAACTGAAGGTTTTATCCTTGCTGCGCAGGACCAATGTTTGCTAACTAGGAATTATCAAACACATATACTAAAATATTGTGTCAGCCCAAAATGCAAATTCTGTGATAAATATCCAGAAACGATTGATCATCTTGTATCAGGTTGTACGATGTTGGCACCCACTGAATATAAAACGCGACATGACAGAGTGGGCCAATATCTGCACTGGAACATCTGCAACTTCTACGGGAAGGAAACTGAAAGAAACTGGTATGAACACCACCCAGACCCGGCTACGGAGATAGGACATGTTACAATTCTATGGGATTACACAATACACACTGACAGGACAATCAAAGCCAACCGCCCAGATATTGTTATTAAAGACCACAAACAAAAAAAGCACCTCCTTATTGATATAGCAGTCCCTGCTGACTGCAATGTATCTTTGAAGATATTCAAAAAGCTGTCAAAATACAAGGACCTTGAAATAGAGGTCTCGAAAATGTGGCATATGGGAACATCAACAATCCCTGTTGTAGTTGGAGCCCTAGGACTGGTTGGAAAAGATTGCAGTAGACTAATTGCAGGGATTCCTGGAAGCCCATGCCTCAGGGAGATACAAAAAATTGTTCTGACAAGTACAGCCCACACTTTACGAAGGGCTCTATCTATGTAATTTTTTTTTTTTTTTTTTGTCAGTGAAAAGGGTCATGATGCCATTTCTAACCTTAGGTCCCTGGGTGGGACCCGGAAAGAAATGTGTAAACGCCAGAAAGCAAAGAAAATAAAAATAATAATAATAATAATAATAATAATAATAATAATAATAATGACGATGATGTTAATAATAATAATAATAATAATAATAATAATAATAATAATAGTAAAGAGAAGAATTGAGAGGGGGAAGTAGAAGAAATTTGGAGTGGGTGATGAAAGATAAAGCGTGTAGAATTTTAACTAAAATATTAAAAGGGAAAGGGGATTATATTTGTATGTTGGATTATAATATTAGTTTTAATAAATGCGAAATGCAAATTGAAGTAAAACAAAAAATAAATGAGGTTAGTAGCTCTAAGATATTTGGTAGTGAACTAAATATTAAGAGATGGAAAAAAGAAGAGAGAGAAAAATTGAGTGCAAACGAAAGAAAAAGAAAATTGAAAAGAGAAAAGAAGAGTAAAGAAAAAGAAGAAGAAAGGGATGAAATCGCATTAACAAAGAAACAAAGAAAGAAACAAAGAAAAAAAGAAACAAAGAAAGGGAGAGAAGAGAGCACATAAAAGGTAACTCCCCTGAATACAAAGAAAGAAAGAAAGAAAGAAAGAAAGAAAGAAAGAAAGAAAGAAAGAAAGAAAGAAAAAAGTCAGTACTAGGAAAGAAATGGAAGAGAAGAGAGATATTAAAGTACAATACAAAAAAAAAACAGAAAGAAAGAAAGAAAGAAAGAAGGGCAGTGTTAAGTAAGAAATGGAAGAAAAAAGCTAATAATAATAAAACATGTTTCAAGATACTCAACAGGAAAAATTGAAATGAAGAAAGAATAAAGAAAGAAAGAAAGGAAGTTTTAGAAAAGAAATATAAGAGAAAAGAGCTAATAAAGTACAATACAAAAATAAATAAATAAAATGAGAGCGAGAAAAAGGGTAATATTAAGGAAGAAATTAAGCAGAAAGTCCTAATACATAATAGTAAAACGTTTTTCAAGAGCGTCTCAACAGAAAACAAAGAAAGAGATGAAGGAAGAAAAATTGAAAGAATGAATCAAAGAAAGAAAGAAGAATGAACGAATGTAAGAAAGAAAGAAAGAGAGTAGTTTTAGAAAAGAAATGGGAGAGAACTACTAAATTTTTAGTAAAACATTTTTAAGATAACGCGCCACAATACAAAAGAAAGAAAGAAGAAAGAAATAAACAAATAATAAAGGAAGGAAGGTAGAGAGAGGGGAAGAAAGGAAAAGAAAGAAAAACAAAGAAAAGGTGAACGTTAAGAAAGAAATAGAGGGAGAAGAGATCAAATAAAAATATCAGTAAAAGCTGCTTCAAGATAACACCTCAACACAAGAAATAAAGAAAGAAAGGAAGGAAGAAGGAAGAAAGAAGTGAAAAAAGAAAGAAAAGAAAGAAAAAGAAAGAGTGAGTATTTTGAAATTGAAGAAAAGAGATCAAATAAACATATCAGTAAATCTCTTTCATATTTCGCTAAAAGAAAGAAAGAAAGAAAGAAAAATTAAAGAAAGAAAGAGGGGGAAAAAAGAAAGAAAGTAAACGAAAGAGGGGAGTGTTAAGAAAGAAATTGAGATCAAATAAAAATATCAGTAAAAGCTGTTTCAAGATAGCATCCCTCAGCACAAGAAAGAAAGAAAGAAAGAAAGAAAGAAAAAGAAAGAAAGAGAAAGAAAGAAAGAGAAAGAAAGAAAAAAAAAGAAAGAAAAAGAAAGAAAGAAAAAGAAAGAAAGAAAAAGAAAGAAAAAGAAAGAAAGAAAAAGAAAGAAAGAAAAAGAAAGAAAGAAAAAGAAAGAAAGAAAAGAAAAAGAAAGAAAGAAAGAGGGGAAAACAGAAGAAAGAAAGTAAACGAAAGAGGGGAGTGTTAAGAAAGAAATTGAGATCAAATAAAAATATCAGTAAAAGCTGTTTCAAGATAGCATCCCTCAGCACAAGAAAGAAAGAAAGAAAGAAAGAAAGAAAGAAAAAAGAAAGAAAGAAAGGAAGGAAGAAGAAAGAAAGAGGTGAAGAAAGAAAAAAAAGAAAAAGAGTGAGTATTAACAAAGAAATTAAAGAAAAGAGATCAAATAAAAATATCAGTAAATCTCTTTCATATTTCGCTAAATGAAAGAAAGAAAGAAAGAAAGAAAGAAAAATTAAAGAAAGAAAGAGGGGATGACAGAAGAAAGAAAGTAAACGAAAGAAAGAGGGGAGTGTTAAGAAAGAAATTGAGATCAAATAAAATATCTGTAAAAGCTGTTTCAAGATAGCGTACCACAATACAAGGAAGAAAGAAAGAATGAAAGAAAGAGAGGAAGTAAGAAAGAGAAGAAAGAAAGAAAGAAAGAAAGAAAGAGGGGAAGAGAGAAAAAGAAAGGAAGAAAAAAGAAGTGATTTGACAGAAAGATAAAGACAAATAATAAAGAAAAAAACAAACAACAATAAAAACGAAATAAAATTGATTGTTTAGATAAGTTATAAAACTATATAATATAATGAAAAAGAAATAGAAAAAAAGATGCGAATTTTAACGAAGAAAAAAGTGAAAAAGAAAATGCTGAACCCTAATGCCGTTGATTAATACAGGGAAGATTTCTAAAAACTAAAAAAGGGGAAGCATAATAGAAAGAAGAAAATAAAAGAGTAAATATGTAAAAGACCGAAAGAAAATTCCTGTCAGATGAGAAGAATGAAAGAAATACATGAATGGGTGGTTTGAATAGAATTTATTTGGATTTTTAAGGGCAAAACCCAAAGCTGAAAAAGAATGAAAGACATGCAGGAAGAATGAGGCGTGAGAGGAATGCGAAAAGTGAATACAGTAAGAGAAGAATGAAGGGAAAATGGCGGTGGTAATGTTAGGGAAGAAGTGTGGATCAGATAAAATTTAAGGAGATTAAAATGAAAAGAAAAAGAAATATCAAAAATTTAACTAGGAAAAGACAAGCTGAAAACGTTACAGACATTTTAAAAGGACCAAAAGAAAAAGACTTCAAAACGAATCATCGTAGGCCCCATTTAATCAGATTAGAAAATTCATTGCCGATTGTGAAGGCTTAGCCCACGACGAGGAAGATTTTAAGCGATCAGAGAAAAATTGACAGTATATAAAGATAGGAATGAATAATTATAATAATCTGATGTCACAGATTAGGAAAGGAAAAAATCAATCGCTATGTGGAATCGATAAAGGAAAAAATATCCGTAATAACACTTTAGAATTATTAATATTGATTAATTCTTCTTTGTTTTCATTTCTTTTTCTTAAATGTCAAGACAGAATATTACGTAAATAATGTATATAAATATGTATAAAGAAACCGGTTTCAGGATTACTTGAGTGAACTGAAGAGAGAATCTAAATTTTACGCAGAAATCAGAAGTTAGCAGTTAAGGCACTTTTTTAATCTTTTGACTCCAAACAAGGCAACAAAGCCACTAAAACGCGGATTGTTGCTGTGTGTTAAAGAATAAAAGAAAATGAAAAAAAATCAAACATTATCAAGGACAGAGGACAATAAAAGAATAGAAATAAAGAATTCAGAAAATAACAAGTGACATTGCATTTAAGTCTTTTACGATCAAAGCAGTTAAAGAGAAAAGCGTTCTACCAACAAGAAATGCTGTAGAAGACACTGTTAACATAGAACATAGAAAAAGATTTAGGCATTCCAATTGTAAAATGATGGGACCTTACCGCCAATTTAGTACTGCGCTTCAAATTATAAAGTCTTGATACCATAGAGGAAAGATTAGAACAATTACCATGAAAGTTTATATAGAAATGGCACAGGGAAGATTCGTTACGGCAGTGAGATACTGTATAAGCCGAGCTGCCAGATTCAAACCAGTGATATTACACATTATTCTCACTAAATATATACAAGAACACCAGACCATATGTGGTGACAATATTCCAAGTATCTACGAATGGTTCACTTATAAATATGTCAGATTAGCGAGAGAAATAAAAATTAGCGCGATACAGTTATCCAACGTTCTTAGCCGCACACATAAAGACAGATTCAATATTTTCATCTCTGCGGGAAAAAGGTTACTTAGAGAAGGTGCAATTCGTTAGCCTTCTGGGGTTTAGCATGTGCCATACTGTTCTAAGGTAAAAAATGTTCTCACTGACGATTTAAAATAAAGCAGTTTCGTTTTTGGTAGTGGTAATATTAATAAGCCATACTTTGTCACACTTAGCAAGTGATTGCCGCTCATTTTGAGATCAGCTGCTAATTTGACCTAATGGAACCGATCATGCCTACTATTAAGACAGGAGTATATAGTTCTAACCAGTATAAATACAGCGCTGTGAATTGATGACATCACGAAGGATCCTTTATGAAAATTAGAAACAACGTAGTTTCAAGTATAGAGAACTGCGGAACACTTGCATCAAAGGAAAACGATAAAAAAAAAGAATGCTCATTCAAGATAGCTTTCCTTTGGTGATTTTGATGAGAGAAAGAAATCTATTAAGATTTTAAAATTAATTTGATATCTTATTTTCTTTTATTCTTACGGAATTATTGCCATAAAAAATACCTTATGGTGCCATCAAATGCAAAGTTCTCCTGTTAAAGTAGATATGGTGGATATTCAATATCAAATAGAATATTTATATTTGCAAGGTCGGTTTTATTTGTCTTTAGTCAAGAAAATTCTACGGCACGGTTTTACTTCTTGCATGGTCGGAAAAATTGTTTCCAAGAAATTCTCACTGGCGTTTCTTTCTGCAGTCTCATTACATTTTCTAAGAGTGGTTGTTCTTTTGATAGTTTTGCTACAATATTCGATAACTTGTCATCAGTTGTCCTTCGAGATCTTGCAAGACTAGGAGATATTCTGGAAAATTAACTTTCTAAGTACTGAGCTAATATTTTCATTTAAAACGTGTATATATATATATATATATATATATATATATATATATATATATATATATATATATATAGTATTTATTCAAAAATTATAACACAAATATGTTATAACGTGACTACAAAAATAGCCATTCTGTTTCAACACTTACCAAGTGATAGTGTTGATTGTGAAATAAAGAGATTTTCTTTGGGGGCGGGGAAATCCAAAACCAAATTAAACCACCCTCAATACATAACCTATGATGACCAATCAGAATACAAGTATATGAAAATTAAAAAAACAAAAACATGACGGTATATTCTAAATACAAATCATTAGTTGATTAAAGTTAATGCTACATCAAAAAAAATATCAATATGAAATAATTAACCTTTAATTTACGATAAAATTAAAAATCAGAACTTTCAAATTTCAAATCGAAAATTAGGTTTAAATTAATATAAACTTAATCAAAAATGGAAAGTAGAAAAACAAACACACACACATATATATATATATATATATATATATATATATATATATATATATATATATATATATATTATCATTATTGTTATTTAAAGGCCAATTAAACGGTAAAATCAACGCTGATGTGAAAAGTATACATGAACGCTATAGATAGAGGGTGTTCGCTGATGGTACAACGATCCTAAAACACAAACTATATATATATATATATATATATATATATATATATATATATATATATATATATATATATATATATATATAATATAAACATGACGGTATATTTTAAATGCAAACCCTTAGTTGATTAAAGTTAAGAAAATTCGACACAACCTTTGTACTTCTTGTATGGTCTGAGCAATTGTTCCAAGACATTATCACTGGCGTTTCTTTCGGCAGTCTCATTACATTTTCTAAGAGAGTGATTGTTCCTTTGATAATTTGGCTCCAAGATTCTATACCATGTCATGAGTTTTCCTTCGGGATCTTGCAAGGTTAGGGGATATTCTGGGAAATTAACTTTGTAAGGGATCAATATTTTTTCATTTGTATGAGGACGTCCCTAGAGTTCTTAGGTATACAGAAACACATATGGTTCAGATTCATCAACAAAATGAAAATCCTGATTGCTAAGCCTTCCCTAACAAGATTTAAATCGACTTTCTCTGTGTAAAGTTAGAGTCAAAAATCTTGTGAAAAGATTTAAAAGGAATAGAATTATTTTACGGACGCTAATAGTTTTCTCCTTAACTAAGGTTGTAGAAAATCTCTCCATAACTCAAAGACCGGAAAGCAAATGAAATTACTTTTATATAATATAAAAACAGCATGTTTCTTAAAGACTTAATAGTATTAAGGTAGAATTTTCATTTACAATATATATATATATATATATATATATATATATATATATATATATATATATATATATATATAATTATTTATTCGAAAATTATAACAGAAATTATGATGATTATAACATAAGTGATGATGCTGAATTACAGTCAGCACCATCACTTCACCAGCCACTTCACCAGCCTATTTAGCAAGAAAATGTATACATGAGTTCCATTTGATTTCTAGAGTCAACTTGATACTAAATTTCAAATATAATTTTTACAGCAAATCCTTATAAAGCCGCATGTTATTTCACGTCATCAGAATATTTCGTTTTTCTTTATGTCAGACAAAAATTATCAGAGACGAAATCTTTGAATAAAACTTAAAGTTGAATGGAAATATTTCTGTAGAAGAACGATTAAACCTAACTTCCAATCTACTACTACACGTAAATTCAAGTAGTTGGTGTAACAAGTATTAAAGCTAATTATAACAATTGTCATGAAAATAGTGATAGAAAAGACAGAGAGAAGCCACGTTATGGCGGAGGGAAAGTAACAGACGTCGAGATGTCTGTTACCAAATATCCTTATTTACGAATATAATTTCCATGTCTTCTTAATAACCCCACAGACATTTGAAAGTGTCGACTGATATCATTACAGACAATTCTTGGGATACGATCATTGAAAATACCGTATTTTCCGGCTTAAAGGACGTATTTTTTTTCCATAAAAAGTACCCTGAAAAATACGTCTGCGTCTTCCAAGTCTAATATAGGCAACGCCCAGGCTCAAGTAAGCTTGAGCAGGAATCTAGGTAAATTGCTCGAAATCAATTGTTCGACAGTAAATTACTCGAAATCATTTGCTCGAAAAATAATTTCTTCGACTATCAATTTCTAAAAAGGCAGATTGCTCGAAGTAATTTCATAAGCTCGAAGCACCACGTAAACTGCCTCGTCACACGAAAAATCAACGGAGCTGGATATAAAAGGAGCCACAACACTCAACTTTAGCAGTTAATTTTTTTTCTATATTTGTTTTCTATTTCTATATCTGTAATTTTGGATATCTCGAACACTAGTGATGGACTTTTCTTGAGAGCGAAAAAGGAAAGAGGTTGTGTTTGGATGGATATCTATATATTAAAGACAAAACAGTGAACAATAAAATTTACTGGAAATATGAAATGTGCAAAAAAAAAATGTAAATGCTTAGCACGTGTTCTATTTTATTTTTTTAACCACAAGTTTCGAGCAAACTGCCTTTCGAGAAAAAAAAAATAAGACCTGTACTCATTCTTTAATTTTAACTGTTCAGTTAACAACAAGAAAGTTGGATAATTTCATCTTATAGTAAATATTAGAAACAATGTAGTTTTATTTTTTTAATCACAGGTTTCGAGCAATCTGCCTTTCGAGCAATTGATAGTTCGCGAAATTATTTTTCGAGCAATTGATTTCGAGCAATTTACTGTCGAGAAATTGATTTCGAGCAATTTACTGGATACGACTTGAACAGACACTTAATTGGCTTCACTCATAGTGACGTTGATTTGTACGTTGATTCATTTTACTATAAGGTTAGCTATCTATCGAATTCAGCTTTTTATATATTGTAATCTTAGTACTATTATAAGTATTTCCAAGTATATAAAGCTTCCTGGAACCGAGCCATAATCTTAAACATACTCTGTTTACTAGCAGCGGCAAGGGCCTTTCAGCTTTTGATCTTGATGTTGTAGGTTTGCTCACTCTTTAAAAATACCATCAGGCTATCACACGTATCAGAAGCATTTTTGCCCTGGAAATTATCACCCATGGCCAGTTCATCAAAACGATTTAAAATCACCGTTGGACAATGAAAGATATATAGTATATTACTAAACACCATATTTATGTTAGGATTTTCGAATAAATAATTATATTCGCTCTACTCTGTATTGAGCACTCTTTTAAGAATAGTAATTGTTGGTTATTGGAATTTGTTCCGTATACACCAATCCTATACTTGTATATATATATATATATATATATATATATATATATATATATATAGGATTTATTCAAAAATTATAAAAGAGATATGTTATAGCATCACTACAAAAAAAGACATTTTGTTTCAACACTTGTCAAGTGATGGTGTTGACAAAGAAATAAAGAGTTTTCTTTTGGAAAATCCAACACCAAATTTAACCCCGTCAATATGTAACCTATGATGACCAATCAGAATACAAGTATATGAAAATTAAAAAAAAAAAAAACAAATAAAAAAACATGACGAGAGATTAATGTAAACAATATGTGGCTCCATTATGTGAGGGACGCATGGTGATTATATCGTGTATGAGGGTGATTTTTTTTTATTAGAAATTTCTTTCCAATATTAGGGTGCGTCTTCCGAGCCGAAGCGTCTTATAAGCCTGAAAATACGGTATATGTATATATGATCAGGATAGGATAAGAATCATAATAATCCCGGATATATTTTGGAAGAAAAGCGCCTGCATACGGAGAGAAAATGAACTAAATACTGAAAAAATAGAAAGGAACGTCATACTCTACAGTTCGTCTCACTAGAATGATTTAATATCATAACGAGAGATGAAGATAATTTCAGCTTATTGGAAAGCACAGTATTAACAACATATGATACACATATAACACTGTTTTGATACCAAAGAAAGAAAACTTCAAGAACTCTTAAACAATCTGCAAAAAATAGGCAAGAAGAACGGACTATCTATTTAAAAAGCCAGCATTCATGGTCATTAGCTAAAGGGTCAACCAAAGATTTTAGACATTAAAATCAAGCAAGTAAATTAAAATATCCGGGTAGTGTTTTAACATATGACTGAAAATCTAACACAGCAAGCTGAAAACAGTATGGAATAGAGAACGAAGTCTTTCGAAACCTAAGTAAAATATTAAGAAACAGGAAAGATTTGTTAAAACCAAAAATTATATTATTAAAATGATATGTAATATGAGGAGCACAGTAGAGTAATGATAGTGGCTCGGATTGAGGAATCAGAGAGAAAGTTCGAATCCCAGTTCAATTCATTACATTCATTAATACCCTTGGGAATACTCTTCTTCTCCCCACCCTCCAGATTAAATATCGGTAAATAGCAGGTCAGGCCGGGTTCTATAGCTTGGTCTTGAACGAAAACATACTGGGGGAAAATCTGCCTCGTCAGTCATGTATTTAAAGACAAATGGTCGCCTAAGCGTGTATCACGTATGGAATGACTGATGTAATATAAATTCTCATATATGGTAGAGAGATCGGAAAAATTTGATCCCAGATGAAAAGAAAACTTGACGCGACAGACGTGTTTCTACAGAACGATGTTGTGATTATCATGGACGTAGCTTGGAGAATTTGATAGTTATCTATATATAAAATGTTGTAACTTCAGTTAGTCCCTCCGTCACAGCCTCTAAAATAGCCATACATTTTAGGAAGAAGTAGAAACAGGTAAGGCAGGTACAAATTAGGGTAGCTAAGTTTTCATTAATTATTTTGCTAAATTTAATGTTTTATAATTTAGCATCCAGAATATACCCACCATTTTAAAAACAATTTAATGATTAAAATAAAAATAATGATTTAATAAAAATGCAATATTATTTTTACATATATTTTCTTTTCTTTCTTTTCCTGTTATATACAAGAATCCAATTTCCAGTTCGCCCTGAGTTTGCTAGAACTATAAAAAAATCACAAGGCCATACGCCTCCCAAAATTGGAATTTGGCTCCAAGAAAAATATTTACGCACGTATGTTGCATGCTCAAGAGTAAGAAATCCTAAGAAAAGTAATCTTCGCTCTTAAAAAGGAAAAAAAAAAGTTTTCTTAAAGGATATTGCTTACCATGAAGTCCTATAAAATTAAAGAAATTATTAAAATACGAATTAAGATTATTGTTAAAGTATTTTTCAAAAAAAAAATCAACTTATTCAAATTTCCTTGATTGGTTTTAGAAATTGAACGAAAAGTAGAGTTTGTAAATCTCGATAAAAAATGTTAGCGATAACTTCAACAATACTAAATACTTCGAGGATAAAGTTGAGGATTCTGTTGCCAAAAAATTATATTAAGGCATATTGAAGGCTAAATCGAAAGAAGGAAACAATGATTAATTTACTCTATGGGGTTGTATAAATATATGAGAGAACATGGAATGGTAATAAAACCTGAAAAAGTAGGATGTTGTGGAGAGTCATGATATAAACAGATGTGTCACTTATGAAAATTTATTCTTGTTAGAAAAACTTTCATTAGAAGATGCAGTGACGCCTTCCCATAACCCTTGACTGAAAGGAGATACAATTCCCTTAGAAAAGCAAAAATAGAAAATATCTTTCCGATGTATCTTTAAAATAAATATTCTTATTTAAGAATATGACCTTCAGATCTTTTGAATAAACCCAAACGCATTATACGATCTCACTGTAGGCCCCTATGTCGAATTGGCAAAGTTGAAAGTCACTAATGACATCTAACCCCAAGAAAGACTTCTTTGTTCAGGTAGGCATGTAAGTTTATTAGAAAAGGAAAAATAACACGAAAGTAATGGAAACAATGTCTATGAAAAGGTACCTTGGTTCCAGAAAGGCTACCCGGGTCGTTTATCTTTAAACTATCAGGGCACAGTTGCGTGTGTATTAAACACGTAATTCTGAACAAACTTGAACCATTGTCTGGAGACTGGGTAAACCAACGTGCGTTGATGCAAAAGCGAAAAAATAGGGTAAGAATTCTATACTCTAATAGCCGAATTACTCGCGTCTCGCTGTGCGACACCAATTTTTTTGTTAGAAAATGATGATAGATTTTAAATCATTGTTATAATTTGTGGAGAAAAATGATGCATTTCAATATTACTGAATGATCTTGCCGATGTGACCTCCATTTTCTGCATTTCTCCTATATTTTGGAGTCATTCAACTGTTCAAATTTATTTTTAATTTAATCAAAAGGAAAAAAGTCAGTGGAGGCTTTGTACAAAAATAGCTTGATCTGACCCCTTTGATACGTATTTGATGCAATATCTGATTGAATAAATGATTTCAACATTGATATGACCGTTGAATTGTCTCAACAGATATTTATTGTAAGTTTGGGTTATTTGGTAGATGCATATCTTTATATGCGTGAATAAATATTATATAGGATGAATTCTCATGTCCTCCGGGCGATTGTGTCTTAATACTAACAATCTACAAACAGTATTATTGGGCACACATGCATCACATTTTCTCGTAGGTTCACTTGACAAAATTTAATCCAATTCGAGCAACAAATCATAAATAACGAAATTAATATACATGCTTGCACACACACACACACACACACACACACACATATATATATATATATATATATATATATATATATATATATAGATAGATAGATGGATAGATAGATATGTAGTAATGATACAATATGGTAATCCGTATGGAATTTCCAGGAGAATATAGATACAGGGAGACCTACATTTCAAAAGACAGCAAAATTATTATGAATTAAAAATATCAAAAAATTAAAATCCCATAGGTATTAATATTTATTTCATTAGAGCTCAAAAAAAAAGCAGCTCTCAATCTTCAAGGCGTACAAACAAATTATTTGATAAGTTGATTTGTTTCTAGGTCTTGAAACTTTAGAGCTGAGTTGTTTTTTTTGTTTTTTTTGTTTTTTTTTTTGAGCTTTCTTGAAATACAAATTATTACCGATGGGATTTTAATTGATAGAGCTACTTTTTTACTGCTTTCATGAAATAATAATTACTACCTATTGGATTTTAAGTGTTTGATATTCTTTAATTTATAATACATACATACATACATATTGACCCTGGGATTCACGGTTTTGCGATCGTCAGACAAACTGATTAATATTTTAAAAATTTTGGATTTATAGCGATTGCCTGTATAGGTGTTAGTATGGAAGTGGTGGGGGAAAACTTCGTCGTGATATCACTGATGCTAACGCAAACATAGATGCATGTTCGTATACCCGTTGAGGTACGCAGACACACATACACACGCGCTCAGGCTCATACAAACATAAACATATGTGGACAGTATGGGACTTGACATATGTACGTATATGTGTGCTCATTATTTACATTAGTCGGACTATTGTCCTCATCTTTGTCGCCATATTTGTCACAACGTTTCGGCCGTTGTACGCTCCGGCCTTCTTCAGGTGGTTAGAATTTCGAACTGATATTCTTTTGGTAGACTGACTTTCTTTTTTGTAGCGTATTTTCCATACATGCGAAACACCAGACTCTTCTATCTTTTTCGAATCTCTCTTTACGCTAACATATCTTGTGCAGTATTCTGCCAACTTCTGTATCGTAATCCTTTCATCAGATTCAAACATTTCCACCACTTGTAAAACAAAGATGTCTTTTTACTAAATAATTCACTTAATATATTTACCGCCTCGGTAAAAGTCAACTCGCTAGTTTTTTTGTAGTTTACCAATTTGTTATGCTCAGCAGTTCCTAACTTGCTTAAAAGAAGTCTAACCTTTTTTCCTTCAGACCACGAGTGGCAGTCCTCGTTATAGACGTCCGTATATTTTTTATAATACTCTGCAAAAGTTATCTCTTCATCTGGACTGTACAATTCCATATTGTATTCTCTGGGAAAGAATCATTTTGTAGATTTTTTTCTTTCCTCTTCTCAGTTATTTCCAGAATTTTGTTTTGAAACTCCCTATGCATCTGTTCCATTTCTTGTTGAAACTGCATCTGTCTATTAAAAGTTTCCTCCAGTAGCTGCATCTGGAATGTTTTCTGCTGCTCTAACATTGTCATCTGTTGTTCTGACTGGAACTTTAACAATTCCTGGAATATATTTTTGCATTCCTCCATATTCGCAAAAAGTTTGCACAATGCTTAAATACAGTAGAGGGGGTCCAACGAATTTGCAATTCGTGACCTATTTGAGCAAACAGTGTTATCGAGAAAAAAAATTATTTTCTCCGTTGAGAATACGACAGATTTTTTTCGTCACTATGTTGACGTCTTGTCTTTCGGAAAAATTTGCCATGTTTTTTTTTTTTTTTTTTTTTTTTAAGTGTGAATCCGAGATTTTGTGGCCGAAATTATTGTAACCCGTAAGTTTTTTTAATTTTTTTTTCCGTCCGTATGAGTACGAATTTCGTCATCAAATAATATTGTGGCGAGCGAACATTTTTTTCTTCCACCGTATGAATCCGAATCCTTTCGCCAAATTATACTGTGGCGAACGAAAAATTTTTTCCTCTTCCACCGTATGAATCCGAATCCCTCGTCGCCAAATTTGTTATGGCGGGTGAATTTTTTTTCTTCCACCGAATGAATTCGAATCCCTCGTCGCCAAATTAGTTATGGAGTGATTTCACAGTGGAGGCTTGTATTTGTACTAAGTCGGTCCTAAAATAGGTTCGACGTACAAAACGTTAGGAACTTGATATAATAGGTATAACGCAGAGTAATCTGGCTGTGGTCGCTGATACTTTAGTATTCGACTAACGATTGTCCGGCATCGACTGACTGACCGATTCACTGAGCGACTCCTTGTTACTATTACTACTCTTACTTATTATAGGTGGGAGAGTCTATTAACTATAGAATAGGTGTGTTCCACTATAACAGCGTTTCACCCCAAGCAAGGTGGGAAGCCACTAGGACGCAAGGGGTTACAGAAGATTTTGAGCAAGATCAGATAATAGTGATAGAGGAATGGATGAGGAGAAGGATAGTGGATAGATCAAGACAACTGGAGATATCGATTGACATTGCATTTGAATAGTTGGAGATCATATCTCTCAGCGAAACTGGAATAGGGAAGGGAGTTCCACAGGAAAGTGGTGCGAAATATGAAGCTATTGGTGTAGAAGAGACGGCTATATTTACTAGTTTCGACAGTGAATGGGATGCCGACCTCGTAGGGCGCTTGAATTCTGGGAACCAACGTATGCAGCTCCTCGGAGGAATTACCATGAAAGTATTTGTAAAAAAAGACACAGAGAGGCGACGGCGCGTCTGTGGGAGAGCGACTGTAGATGAGATGCCAGATTATTATTACAATTATTATTTTAAAGCTGGTTATTTGCTTCTTTTTGATGACTGCGTGTATCTAACTGGTAGAAATTGCAGTTCGTAATACTTATTGTTATTTATTTGGTGGTATTAAATATGCTGGGGGGAGGGGGAGTAATTTATGTTAATAATTATAGTGAATTGATATAGTAATAGTAAATGTGATGTGGTAGTAATGGTGTTAGGCGACTGGTGGTACTGATAATATTAGTAGCTAATAGTTAGCATGAGTGACATCACGACGACGACTACCCCTCCCCACTCCCATAATAACACCTCACACGCAATCTACATAAATCCAAATCTTTTAAAAAATTATTCAGTTTGTCTGACGATCGCAAAAGCGTGAAGCCCAAGATCACAAACTCACATCAATCCAACGAAATATGTTATCTCTATCTCTGATATTGAGCGTTTTCTAATAAGTACCGCGCATATAATATATAAAATATATAGATATAATATATTACACACACACACATACCCATATATATATATATATATATATATATATATATATATATATATATATTGTGTGTGTGTATTTAGGTAGCATCTTTTCATTCATACTCGTTTCATTAAATAATATTTAATGTTATTAAACTTAACTGATGTTATGAAAAGAATTTATATAAAATAGACAACACTTGTCTATATTATATAATGAAACGTGTGTATGTATGTATATATATATATATATATATATATATATATATATATATATATATATATAGATATATATATATATATATATATATATATTGTCATCAGAATAGATATTTCACAAGTATCGTGAATTATTTTGTTCAGGATACTTATGAAATATCCATTTAAAGATGTCTAGTTCATTTAGATGCAGAGTCAATAATATTGTATTCATCAACAATTATCCTCCTTGCTGCCTCGCTTTAATTAAGTAATCAAAACATATTATCATTGGAACAAAATAAAGGGAAAGTTAAAGCCAGTATATATAACAATGGTTATTCATATAAAATTCTCTTCACTTTGACGTTCGTTATATAAGTTTACATATAACAATATGTCTAACTATGGCTTATGCGTTCGAAAATAGCTTAATCTCAATTTCAAGCTGAGGTGGACAGGGCGATTTAGAGCAATTAAATGGTTATCATGGTCACCAGACCAAATATCACTGTTTTTTTTTTCTTCTTCTTGTGGTGCGTACTGAAAGATCTTTTTTACAGACTCAATACGAAAACAATTCCTGAAATAAACAAGCAATTTCTGATAATTTTTCGGAAATTTATATAAAAATGTATCAAATGGTTTGTAGAAAAGTTGCTGACATAAGTCAGCGTTGTACTGAACATGAACCGGAAATCTATTTACATTATTCGGACGCATCTTTGTCGCCAGCCATATTTATTACAACGTTTCGGCCGTTGTACGCTCCGGGCTTCTTCAGGTCCTTGGAATGTCGCACTGAACCTTTATTTTGATCACTGGGGTAGACTGTATATATCTCCTGTTAATTCTCCTCTCTAAGTTCAAGGACACATGGCACAGTGGATGAAGGCGTTGGTTAGATCCAGTGACAAGACGGAAAATGTGTGAGTTCAATACCAGGTTGAGGCAGTGGACAACTTGGAGAAGGGAATCAACAGAAGATAACTGATGACATCCATTAAACATGTCACAAAAATGAGGAAAATAGTCCGAATAATGTAAATAGTGTACATAATACGTCATCTCAGAAATATAAACGGATACTGAAGGGGAACATTCTGAACATGTTAAATAGCTTGTTAACCATAACAAATCGTGTTCTTCTTTATGTGATAATACTTGTACATTTTCATAAACTACTGTAATTCATAATACTGTTCAATAAAAGCTAATGAATAAAAACATACGTTACATTTGCCGGACACTGTACAGCGTGCGATGGATAAATTTTAGTCTAAATGAAAGTATCCCATATATATATATATATATATATATATATATATATATATATATATATATATATATATATATATATATATATATATATATATATATATATATATATATATATATATATATATATTGTAAAAGTCATGGGTCCTTACCAATAACTACAGAATGGAATCTTCCTAACACTATGTATACAACGCCTGTGAAGAGAGACGGTCGAATCGAATCGAGCTTCTCGGCTTGATGGTCGAACTCTCTGCCTTTGAGCAGAAAGGAACCCGGACGTTGCTCCGCCGAAGGGCAGAGTCTCGTTCGCGGAGGTTGACCAACCCGATTCTGTTTTAACAGTTTCTACGGGCATTTTTTGGCCGCGCCTACGGGCTCGAAAAACCCTCGTAAATCTCGGCCTTGTGCCACATATTAGCCTCCTGGCGGGGGGCAAATAAATATCGAATCGAGTCTAGCCGTTTCGGCTTGACGGTCGAACTCTCTGCCTATGACCAGAGAGGAACCCGGACGTGGCTCCGCCGAAGGGTAGAGTCTCGTTCGGGGAGGTTGACCACTCTTTATCCCGTTTATACGGGTTCTACGGGCATTTTGTGGCTGAGCCTACGGGCTCGGGTAGCCCACGTTAAACACGTCCATGTGCCACATGCAACCCTAGTGAGGGATGGCTAGATACCGAATCGAGTCGAGCTTCTCGCTTTGACGGTCGAACACTCTGCCTCAGGGTAGTGAGGAACCCGGATGTGGCTCCGCCGAAGGGCAGAGTCTCGTTCGGGGAGTTTGACCAACCCGATTCTGTTTTTACAGATTCTACGGGCATTTTTTGGCCGCGCCTACGGGCTCTGAAAACCCTCGTAAAACTCGGTATTGTGCCACATCATTCCCTCTTGCTGGGTGGGGCAAGTAAATATCGAATAGAGTCGAGCCGATAGTAATTCACTCCAAACCCGACTGACAGTCATACTAACACCTTCCACATCTTGTATTATTATTTCGTGTAATATACCTTCGTTATTTCTACTCTTGGGTTCGTTTTGTTCCTCCTTGGTCCTAACCTCGACCATAACATTAAACGTACCTGCTAAAATGGCGTGTCCGTCTTATTGTAATATTTTCGTCATTTAAACGACAATTTATCCATCGCACATATTTTACATATATATATATATATATATATATATATATATATATATATATATATATATATATAAATAAATATAGTCTTAAGATGTGCTATATTTATGGGATAAAGTGCTCAATATTAGATATAGAGTCTGTGTAAATATAAAAGTGAACATAGAAGTCAACACTTAGAGACTAGATGGCCTGACGATTGTTCTAGCATCACACAGATTGTCGCCTCTAAGTGTTGACTTCTATGTTCACTTTTATATATATATATATATATATATATATATATATATATATATATATATATATATGAGGAAAAATAAAAATAATACTGACATCACATTTTAACAGATACGTTTACCAAACTTACACAAAATTATCCTGAAATATTAAAGATTAAATCTATTTAATAAAATCGCCATTGGCTTCAACCACGGCCTCCAGACGATTTCGCAATCAACGGCATCATTTCTGGACGGTCTCCTTGTTTAAGTTAGTTTAACGGTGTTATAATCCTTGCCTGCAGTTCATCATTGGTTTTACAAGGAGTTTTGCTGGTTCCTCGCTCAACTGCGCTCCACACATAATAATGAAGGGAGTTTTAGTTTGGGGAGTTGGGTGACCAGAATTACGATGTGATGTGGTCGTAGAAATTTTATCACAGCCATGATTATGTGCTGCTGCTTTGTGTGCCGTGGTGCAGAGTCCTGTTGCAAAACATAGGGCCTTCCAGCAACCTCCATCTTGAACCAGGGTAGCACTGCCTCTTGAAGGCATTTGATGTAGGCCCCTGATTTGAGTATGAGGGCCTGTGGGAAGACGAATGAAGGCATCAAGTTGCCATCACTATTGATCACTTCAAATCCTCTGCACTGACCTCAGATTGACACCCAAACACCCTGAAATGTTCGTATTGCTATTTTCAGCGGGAATGCCAACCACTAGAGAAAACCGTTTATAAATTTCTGGACGGGTGAATTGAGTTATTCTGGTGCTTTTTTAACAGACGATACCCAACTGATTCCACTAGAGAAAATTAAAAACAAACGCGAAATAAGAAAAATATAAAATAGCGACAATTTACTCATATATACAAGACTATTCAAAAGACACAGACATATATGGTAACTGTAAGTGTTGAAATAAATATGGGAATATGGATAATTGTGTTTGTATATGCCTGTATACGTGTCTGTATATTTTTACAAGTGTATGATTCATTATATCGGTTTGTGAGAATCCGTTGAGAACATAGAAGAAGCAAGATGTTTGGTGCATATGTGTTACATTGCTTTGTATGGGAGATGAATTTGTCATTATTTCCTCTTCATTAAAGAACGCATTTGTTACTTTTTCTAATATTGGGTTAATACAGTGTGTATTATATTCCTATCTTCTTAGAGAAGAGATTGATTTATCCCAAGGTTACATGAACGTAATTAAATGTAGCAGACTCGACTGGAATTGTAGCTTGTTTTTTCGATTCTTCATCTCAGATGCTATCCAGTACACCAATGAATTTCTCTCTCTCTCTCTCTCTCTATATATATATATATATATATATATATATATATATATATATATATATATATATATATATATATATTGAGAGAGAGAGTGAGAGAGAGTATGAGGGCCTTTGGGAAGATGAATGAAGATATAAGTTGCTATCACTAGTGATCACTTCAAACATGATTAGGCTCATTGAATTCTTTTCGAACCCTCTGCACTGACCACTGATTGACATCCAAACATTCTGAAATGTTTGTATTGCTATTTTCAGCGCGAATGCCAAGCACTACAGAAAGTCGTTTATAAATTTCTAGCGGGGTGAATCGAGTCATTTTCCATCTTTTTATTTTAAACAGATGTTGCCCAACTGATTCCACTATACAGTGCAGTGGACAAAATTAAAAACATCTTCGAAATCTATTCAATAATATCGCCATTGTCTTCAACCACGGATTCTGGATGACTCCGATATCTACTGGATCTCTTCTAGACAGTATCCTAGTTTAAGTTGCTGGATGCTACAGCAATCCTTGACATCAGTTCATTTTTCATGTTACAAGGTGTTTTGTTGCGCCCACACCTAATAATCAATTGGGATGCAGTCGGGGGAGTTAGGTGTAAGTGGTCATGTTGTCGCAGAAATTTTATGACAGCCATGACTGTGTTCTCCTGCTTTTATGGCATGATGCAGAAAGCTATTGTAAGACATAAAGTTTTCGAGCAGCTACCCACTTGACCCAGGGCAGAAATACCTCATCAAGGAACATTATGTAGGCCTGCGTGTTGAGTTTGAGGCCCTGGTAAGATAAAGTGAGGGATAATATCGCTATCATTAGTGATCACTCCAAACACCCTGGTTTACTGGATATATCAGCCAATTCCTTCCGAATCCTTTGCACTGGCCTCAGTTCGACACCCAAACACTTTGAAATGTTCGTATTGTTATATTCAGCGCAAATGCCAAGCATTACAGAAAGTCGTTTAGAATTTTCTGGCGGTGTGAATTGAGTCATTTTACTCCTTTTAACAGATGTTTCCCAGCTGATTCCAATCTACTGTGCAGTCGACAAAATTAAAAACGAACGCGAAATAGAAAAAATATAAAATGGCGATAATTTACCCAAATATACAATACTGTTCAATAGACACAAACAAATACAATAACTGTATGTGTTGAAATAAATATGGGAATACGGATAATTGTGTTTGTATATGCCTGTATACGTGTCTGTATATTTTTGTATGATTCATTATATTGGTTTGTGAGAATCCGTTGAGAACATAGAAGAGACAAGATTTTTGGTATAATTGTGCTACATTGCTGGGAGATGAATTTGTCATCAATTCCTCTTCATTAAAGAACGCATTTGTTACCTTTCCAATATTGGGATAATACTGTGTTTCTTATATTACTATCTTCCTAGAGAAATGATGGATTTATGCCAAGAGTACTTGACTGTAATTAAATGCATCAAACTTGAATGGAATTGGAGCTCTCATCTTCGATTCTTCGACTCAGCTGCTATCCAATACACCACCGAATTTCACTCTCCACACACACACATATATATATATATATATATATATATATATATATATATATATATATATATATATAGAGAGAGAGAGAGAGAGAGAGAGATAGATAGATAGATAGATAGATAGATAGATGGTGGTGAATATACACCTATATATGCAAAATATATAAATATATATACATACATGCATACATATACATATATATTTTTTTGAATAAGAAATTCCAAGAGAATAGAATCCAGGTAGAACTCAATGACCAGGACAGAGTAAGGATATAATATAAAAGGCTTAAACACTAATATTCCATGGTCATAATTTATTCCATTGGAATCGTAAATACGATGAATTGGATCGTATTAACGATTCCAGTGGAATAAATTATGACTATGGGGTATTACTGTTTAATCCTTTTTATTACATATATATATATATATATATATATATATATATATATATATATATATATATATATATATATATGATTTTAAGAAATTTAAAGACTAACATAATAATTGAGAATACATGTAGGCTATGCCAAGATGAAAACATGTCGATAGCAACATATAAAAACAGCGATGACTTGCTGAACAGGAGGTCAGAGATCATAACCAAATGCAGACATTTTAAGAAGTTCAGATTGGGGTTATTTGAACCCATTTAAAGTTAGAAATTTGTTCCCACTACTTCCGGTTCCGAAAGTGCTTAAGTCGTTGAGCTACGTGCAGCTGATTTGCTGAGCAAGTCATTTGAGGAGACCGTAGAGCTCGAAACCACAGTAGTGTACTCTGGTTAGATTTCATCCTTTTTAAATAATAAACAACTCTATGTATATTTATGAAAATAATATAGATTAGAATTGAATTAGACCAGGAAACAGTAGTATTAGAAAGAGACCAATACACGTATAAAGAAAAATAAAATAAAAATGTAACAGGTAGATATATATATATATATATATATATATATATATATATATATATATATATATATATATATATATATATCAACTTCAAATTACCCTATAACAAAAAAAACTCTTCGTATCACAAGACATCTACAAATGCAATCAAGGTAAATTTAAAATAATGCAAATATACCAAACAAACAACAGTTCTTACCTAGAAATACAAGAAAAAACCTTCATAAATATATTTAAGCCAGCACTGAATATGCCATAACTCCCCCACACACATACACAAAAACAGCATCCACACATAAAGACCAAATACAGTAGTCGATTATGTTTTGCTGACATAGAAGATCGATATGAGACGATAACGGTTGTGAAATATCAGAGGCAAGTCCTAAATTCATAATGCAGATCTACGACGTCGTACTACGCGAAAGAACGAAATATTAACAAGGAAATATATAATTACTGTTCGCTCCATAAGTATTGGAACGACAAGCATAATTCTTTTGTATTTGTTGTCAACTGAAGATATTTGGTTTCAAAATCAAAATGTAACATTAGACAAGAGTTCAAAGTTTCAGCTTTACTTTCCTGCTCTTTATATTTATATGCTTTAAACAACTTAGGACATATCACCTTTTATGTGAACCCACACATTATTCAAATGAGCAAAAGTAATGGAACACGTGACTGATAGGTGTTTCGTATGAAGAAACTGAAATTTTGAAACCAAGGTACGATATATATATATATATATATATATATATATATATATATATATATATATATATATATATATATATATTAGATAACGATATAAAAATGTTTATATATTATGAACAATATTGTAGAAAAAGTGGAAACAGTTTTTCGTTTGTTGCGTTTCGTCAGACTAAGTTTGTCATGTTGGTTTAACTACACATGCGCACGAATGAGGGATTCTGCGAAAAATTGAGTCTTATCATAGGAAAAAACAATTCACTACGACGAAAATATAGAGGTATTGCCTTAATCGCAAGGACAATATGCGCCCTGGCTCTTACAATATTTCACTATTCCTGGTTGATCTTGTATTATCACACCGTGTGATATCCAATAACAACAGTCAGGGGAAAAAAGAAATGAATCTGAATGAAATACGCTAGATTAAATTAATAGCATATAAAAAAGTAAAATTATCAAATTCCCTGGTTTGTGCGGATATGCAGTCGTACCAAGATAACAAATTTAATCAGATGAAAACTTAAAGGACAAAATACAAAATCTTTTTTCCACTTTGACATAGATTTTCCTCCAATAATAACGCAAAACTCTTCGGTAAAACGAATAAAGTTCTCTCAATCACTGTGTGTTTATCTAAAAATAAATACCCTTAAATTTACCTTAATCCGTGCCGTGTGTCAACGGCTTAGGGTTAGAATATTCGACGGCCACTAACTCAGCCGGTTTTCGGTTCTAGCTAGAGACAACTGGACGTCTATTACACTGATGAGCTGTGATACAGCGAAACAGTCTGTCCTTGGATGACATATATATATATATATATATATATATATATATATATATATATATATATATATATAAGTGAACATTGAAGTCAACACTTGGAGGCGACAGTCTGTTTCATGCTAGATGCAATCGCCAGGCATCTAGCATGAAACAGACTGTCGCCTCTAAGTGTTGACTTCTATGTTCACTTTTATATTTACACACACTCTATCTCTGATATTGAGCACTTTATCCCATAAATATAGCACATCTTAAGACAATATTTCTTCATATATATATATATATATATATATGTGTGTGTGTGTGTGTGTGTGTGTGTGTAAGCAAATATAAATGGATATAAATCCGACACAATGAAGAAAAATATTTGGAAAAAACAAACAAAAATCCTTAAATGCATTTATGTTGTTTTAATATGAATGAACTATCAACGTCTGACGTTTCGGTTTAATAAACCTTCTTCAGGACAATATTCATTAAAATACAATTAACATAATCAGTTCAACATGACAAAGACGATGGACATAAAAAAAAGACTTATCCAAAACAGATATTTTGAAAGCGTCGCCCATTTGACGACAACGTGACCATGCTTAAACGGAAAGCTGATCATTTAAAATTTTCAGTTATCTGTTTTGGATAAGTCTCATTTTTATGTCCATCGTCTTTGTCATGTTGAACTGATTATGTTAATTGTATTTTAATGAATATTGTCCTGAAGAAGGTTTATTAAACCGAAACGTCAGACGTTGATAGTTCATTCATATTAAAACAACATAATTGCATTTAAGGATTTGTGTTTGTTTTTTCCAAATATTTTTCTTCATATATATATATATATATATATATATATATATATATATATATATATATATATATATATATGCAGTTATTTATGCACATATTCTTAAGACTGTTTTCGAAGGGACAAGAATGAACGCTTTTTATACAAACAGAAGATTAATGGTCTAAATTCTGTTTGTTTCTGCCTGATAATATTTAAGGTAACTTTTCTGGTTTGCTTTCGCAAAACAATTCCCACGCTAAACCCAATATTATAGAGCACGTCGCTACAATCAGTTCAATTATGACACCATACATATCCAGAATATTTACAGCTGTTCATGAACTGCCTGATAATTAACCATGATATATGTCTCCAGATGAGAAATGGTTATTATACATTTACTTATGTATTCATGAATAGATACTGAAAGAAAAAAAAATTATGAATAAAGATATTTATTCTTAAAAATCAGCGTTTTATTTTTTAAAGTTGCAGATATTTCAGATAGAATTAGAAGCAAAACGGATTTATCTAAGTATCAGTTCAATACTTCTTCACAGACTTGCCACATGCTGCCTCTTTGTCGGTAAGATAATGTGAATAGAAAACGATTAACATGATTGCTACAAAAAACAAAAGAAGTTTTATTTTCTTATCTTTTAAAACACGAGAACTTATGGAAAAACTTGAGAACAAAAATTGAATAGTTCGTGCTTTGTTTTTCTTTAAAGTCTCTGCGGATTTTAGAGAAGTATCAACAGCCGCATGGCATTAAAAGTATTATCACCAACTTGAGAATCGTAATTTGATACTTTTCGTTCAGCGCTCAAATGAAATGGCTGCAGGGAGACACAGTTGTATTAACTTTGCCGGGCAATTAAACTGTTCTGAGGTAGTCTGAAAATATTGTCATTTTTATACTGTTCCAATGAGCTCACGCACATTGACGTGGTCGAGTGGTTTATTTTTTAGAAAACATGCATTGCGTGTTTTTAATATATTAAGTACTGCACCAAATTTGATGCAATTTGATGCGAAAATTCCATCATTTCATATATTGTGTAACATTGTGCAAGTAGAAATAGGATTTAAATGTTTAAGATTAAATATTTTGTTAAAATATATCGTATTTCTGAATCACAACATATTTTGACTGTTAACGATTCTATGTCACGCACAAAAAGTGTTAACACTTAACTGGCTGATTTTATACATTTGTCCGTGAATTGACTAATGAAAAGCTAGCAAGAAGATAGATTTCATGACAAAAAGAAAGAAAAAAAACGATTTCCTCTCTCCAAAATTCACTAATGCGGTTTTTGGCTTGTTAGCGTGTAGATGGCATCTGGAAGTTCTCTCAGCCCCAGTGTACCCTCTCAATTACTGACAAGTAGTCGGCGATATGTTCCTTTTACGGGCAATAAAATTGTCCGATATGTACCTGATTTTGTTTTGTTATTTATTATTACAAGACTATGATTTGCCTGGTGAAATGAGGGCTTTTGACTGATAGCAAGAAATCGTGAGGGGCTACACTGGGCTATTGGCTTGAAGGCTACACATGTAACACGCTGTAATACAATGACTGTTATTTGGAGAACTTCAGTTCGAACAACAGAGCATGTCGTGAAAAGCCAACATATGCAACTGCATCATATTAGCGCCCCAAGTTCAATTACCAATTTTTTGTTGTTTTACATACATGTAAAATTACACACACACACACACACACACACACACACACACACACACACATATATATATATATATATATATATTTATATATATATATATATATATATATATATATATATATATATATACTTAAGAGAAGAGAGAAAGCAAAAAAACACAATACAAAAATGGAAATAGATCTAAGAATAAACAGGATTCATTAAAAGGTAGGAATAGAGATATCATTCCTCGCGAATTCTCACACTAATTTAATTGTTTTGTTACCCTTCACGCATAAGAACTTTCTCACTGCCAGTTCAAGAAAGACATTTGTGTCACTACCACTCAAAATAGCGAATATTTAATATCTAGAATGTTTGACATGGTAAAACAAAGAAAATTAATTAATTTTAATGATATGTGCAAATATCCACACTTTGCCTGAAGAAGGTCGCGAGACCCGAAACGCCTGTTGCAAAATTATAGAAAATAAAGTATAATATATATATTTTTATTAATCCACAAAAAACGAAAAAAAAAACAAACACGTTTGCGGTTTCTCCCTTCTTTTTAATATATACACTTTTCTCCCGTTGGAACAACTATTGCCTCTTCCCTTTATATATATATATATATATATATATACTATCGCCTCCAGAATATTGGAACCGTAAGGACAATGCAGCGATGAGCGTCAAAGTTAAGGAAGTAAATTGTTTTGGGAATGAAGACGCCTCCCAGAAGACGACGTGGACTAGTCTGAATACATGAATACGGATGTTCTGAATTTACAGCAGAAGAAGTAAACAAGTTGAAAGTTACTGAGCTAGCTTATCTGTTTACAAAGATATTTCAGCAGGATTACGTCGACTCTAAGCGATATACTACCTTCTGATTATTCTATCTTCTTTCAAGGCAATGGTTGTGGTATGCTTCATTTCAATAATGACTGTATATTTCAGACCCCCAAAATGATTTAAATGTGGAAAACCTGGGCACAGATGAAGCTACTACAAATCAAAAAGCAAAAGAAATACACGAATTAACTTAATGAAATTAGTAATTGCTGTTAAAAATTTCTGGAAAGTTCAAATGATAGAAAATTCGTGCGAGTACAAATATATAAAGCTACGGTGTGGTTTCAAATGGATACTGATAAGATATTCCAGTTATTGATGAGCAAACATGGAACTGAAATGTCAAGCTTAACTTGCGAAAAACTGACAAAGTTGCAAGAAAAATATCAGACAAGAAATTAATTTTTCTTGGAAAAAGCATTTGTAACATCGCCCTTGCGGTTAAAAAGAAAAGGCCGATGTTTACGTATTAAAAAATTCCAACTCGAATTTACTAGGCGTCGACTAGCTAGAATTATTTGAACTATGGAATTGGTCGATTTAATCATTCTGTAGATTGTCCGTCAGAGAAAAAGATTACAGCTAAAGAAACACTCAGTAAACTGAAAAATAAATTCAAGAATTTTTCCTCAGGATTTGGGAAAATGTACAATGTATAAGACATTCTTTTAAGTTAAAAGAAAATGTGATACCAGTGTTTAAGCCTAAAAGAAAGATACCCTTTGCTTTGTTGGAGTTTATTAAGCATGCGAGAAGTACAAATAGTTAAATAGAAGATTGCAGTACCAAAGGTTATATCAGCCTTAAAAATAGTATGCTTCAATACAGAAAGGACTATCCATTTAAAACCAAACAATGTTTTTAAGTGTGAAAAAACAGGTCACAAACGAAATTACTACGAAAAGCAAAAGGAATACACAAAGAAATTTGTTGAAAATAATACTTCCAGTTAAAAAACTGTAAAGTTCAAATGATAGAAAATTCGTGACGCGTGGTTTCAAATAGACACTGGTAGCGATATTACATTTATTGATGAGCAAATTTGGAACAGAATCGGCAAGCTTAACTTGAGAAAAACTGACAAAGTTGCAAGAGGAATATCGGACAAAAAGTAATATTTGCGGGTGAAATTAAAAAAAGCATATGTTTACGTATTAAATTCCAACTCGAATTTACTGTGCGTCGATTGTGTCGAATTATTTGAACTATGGAATTGATCGATTAATTAATTCTGTGGAAAAATGAATTCTTCATCAGAGAAAAAGATTTGTGTCAATGAAACAATGAGTAATCTAAAACGTAAATTCACGAATTCTCAGAGCTGGGAAAATGTACAATTCACAAGACATTAAATTAAAAGAAAATGTGATACCAATGTATAAACCTAAAAGAAAGATACCCTTTGCTTCGTTGGAGTCTATTAAGACCGATCTAGAAAGGTTAGAAAACAGAAGTGTTATTAAAAAAATCTATTCAGAATGGGCAATATCAGTGATTTACATTAGAAAGAAAAATAAGATTAGGTTATGAACAGATTTCAAATTTTAAAAAAAGCAGATGTTTAAAAATTTCCAATTCTAATTTACTAGACGTCGACTAAAAAGAATTATTTGAACTCTGGAATTGGTTGATTAATTCTGCAGAAAAATGAATTCTTCGTATGAGAGAAAGATTAGAGCAAAATGAAAACTAAAACATAAATTCACGAATATTTTCTCAGAGTTGAGAAAATGTCCAAATTGAAAGAAAATCTGATAACATTATTTAAGCCTTCAAGAAAGATGACCTTTGCTTCGATGGAGTCCATTACCCTGTTCTGGAGAGGTTAGCAAACGGCAGAGTTATTGAAACAAATAGATTATTTAGAATGGGTCAAGTCAGCGGTTTATAATAGAATGGAACATAAGATTCCCTTATGTGCAGATTTTCTAACTGGGTTGAATGACTGACTTGTACCACATGCATAGCCCTTTAACCAAAGGATATATTTGCCAAATTAAATGGTGGTAATTCTTTTAAAAAATTGACATAGCTGAAGCATATCTTCAAATCTAAGTGGGTGAGGAATGCTAGAAGTTTTAGACTCTTAATACACATAAAGGATTCTACAAGTTTAAAATTTTACACTTTTGTGTTAAATTAATTCCATGTATTTTTTCCCAAAATAATGGATACGATGTTGGCTGCACAAGACGATGAAGTCTTTTAAATCGATGATATACTTATTAAAAGTGCAATGGAAATATAAGCACGTAAAACTGATTCGGGAAGAATTTCAGAGACGATATAATTCCAAATCAGTGAAACAGAAATGTCAATTCTTACTGGACAAGATAATCTACGAAACAAGAAGATCAGTGCCATTAAAGACATGACTTCCCCGAGAAATTTGGTAAACCTACAACAATTTCTCAGATTAGTAAATTATTATAATATTTATATGCCAGCATAATCAGTACAAATTGCGAGCACTTATGAATAATTAACTTACGAAATTAACGAAATGGAATTGGTCGGCTTAATGTCAAAAACCTTTCGATGGAATTAAAAAAAAAAAACTCTTAACTTTAGAATTATAACTGACACATCACGACCCATACCGACCGATAATAGTAGCATTGAATGCGAGCGAATACGACATAGAAGCTGTAATAGACCATAAATTCAAAGACAGTGCAATGAAAGCAGTCGCTCACGCTTCAAGAAGTTTGACAAATACGGAAAAATACTAGAGTTAAATTGAAAAGAAAGCGCTTGATTGTTGGCATGTCAAACTGAAACCTTTTATTTCGTTCACTTGGGTAAACAGTTCTAGTTCCATTAATGGATATCAGTTATCGCCTGTTAATTCCCCTTTCAAAGTTCTCCACTGCCATAACCGGGTATTGAACCTCACACATTTTGGGTCATGTCACTGGATCTAACAAAAGTCTTTATCCACTGTGCCATGTGTCCTTGAGAACATCTGTGCACCAATTTCTGAGTATTATAAACCTTAATGTCAATTATTTTTTTTACTAGTGCTCATATTGCAATTTTTGCTGTTATCATAGCATATTTTTACCAAAGCTCATATTGCAATTTTTTTTGTAATTATAATTTTTCTCTGGAACTCATTATTACTGGTTCACATATTGTATTCATTTCTATGCTTGGCCGGCTCAGTATTTTTTTTTTTTTGCAACGTTTGGAGTAGCTGACAGTGTGGTATCCAATAATGGAACTCAATTTACTTCTAGTGAGTTTAAAGATTTCTGCCAAATCTCCGCGATTGAATGTTTGAATACGGCGATTTATCATCCGAGGTCGAATAGTCAAGCAGAACGAAATGTTGACACTTTCAAAAGGGCATTAAAAAAAGCTAAAATCTTGGAAGTTGAAGTAACGGCATTACAAAAGTTTTTGAGTGTGTATTGAATGACGTCAAATGCAAAAGTCACCGCGAAATGTCACCTGCCGATTTCAAATTTGCTAGAAAAGTTAGATTCATTTTTGAAAAATGTCTGCCAAGGAATAACTTCGGCAATTTCAGACGATCAGATCGGCAAAAAAGTTTTCTTTAAAAGATTAAAGGCAGGAAAAGCAAATTGGCGGTAAAGAAAAATTATTCAACGTCTTGGTAGTATGATGTAGATTGCCGAACGTGGACGATTTCGGCATAAGAGACATTAACCAATTGACGTCTACATATGCACAGAATAAGCAACCAATACAATTTAATTTACCGATGGACATACTTTACGATATTTTTGAAGTACCTATTCCTACAAATGAAATTATAATTTGTCGCTATATATTTGGTATATCGTGTCCGTAACGATAATTCTGAATCTGACTATATTTCTGAGATGAGGTATTATGTACATTATTTATATTATTCTGACTATTGTCCTCATCTTTGTTGCCATATTTATTACAACGTTTCGGCCCTTTAGTATCTGTCGATATTTCTGAGATGAGGTATAATGTACACTATTAACATTATTCCGACTATTGTCCTCATCTTTGTTGCCGTATTTATCACAACGTTTCGGCCCTTCAGTATCTGTCTATATTTCTGAGATGAGGTATTATGTACACTATTTACAACTCATATAGACAGATAGTGATGGGCTGAAACATTGTGATTTTATGTGAGGGATGTTTCATTTTCCAAACAAAGTAAGCTCATTGTAGTCCTTTTCATAGTTAATATTATTGAGTGTTAACTTTATCTTTTTTCGTATATTTAATTTTTTGGACATCTTGATAAACTTATTATGCGTGTATTTTCTTTAAAGCCATTACTTCGGACTCGAAGGACCGTTCCCAGCGTGCGGCACCTATGGAAAGTGACTGAAAAGCATACCACGGATTGACACAAGCCTTGTGACTGAAATTGAGATTACGGAAGACTAGGGGTCGTCGACAGCTGTCCTAGCATAAAGTCACAAGTCATCGTGGCCGAGAGCTTGAGCGTGGTGTCATTTTTCAAATAGTTGATCACGCTAGATTACCCGCTCTTTCCCAGAAACTGTAACTGTCTGCTCAGCATCGTTGCAATATAAGCCACAAGTGGGGACTGTGTGTGTTGAATAAACAAAAATGTGTTTGAGAAAGCATCTGCCGTAGGGAATAGCTAACCGCCCTAATAGTTTTGCATCCTGGAGTGGTCTGCTCTACACACACCCGAGCGCACGCGCACACACGGATATATATATATATATGTTCTATTTATACGTTTTTTATGGATACAATTTATTTTAGTAAATACTTTTTTTGCAATTAAATGGTGTTAATTATATTTGAACGTTTTCGGGCATAATGCATATATATATATATATGTGTGTGCATATGTGTGTGTATATATATATATATATATGTATATATGTATATATGTATATATATATAAATATATATATATGCGTATATATATGAATATACATATATGTATATATATGTATATATATATATATATATATGTATGTAAATATATATGTACATATATGTATTAATATATATGTATATATATATATGTATATATATGTATATATATATATATTTGTAAATTATATGTATGTATACATGTGTATATACATATGTATGTATATATATGTATATATATATATATATGTATATATATATATTGATATATATGTATATATATGTATATACATGTATGAATATATATATGTATATATATTTATATATATTTGTATATGTATATATATATGTATATATATCTATATATATATGTCTATATATATATATATATATATATATATATATATGCATTTAGTATGTATATTTATGTATATATATATATATATGTATATATGTATATATATATATATAAATATATATGCATATATATATGTATATACATATATGTTTATATGTATATATATATGTATGTAAATATATATGTACATATATGTATTAATATATATGCATATATATATGTATATATATATATTTGTAAATTATATGTATGTATATATGTGTATATATATATGTATGTATATATATATGTATATATATATTGATATATATATTGATATATATGTATATATATGTATGTATATATATATATGTATATATATATATGTATATATATATATATATATATATATGTAGATAGATAGATAGATAGATAGATAGATAGATAGATAAAATTAATATGCATCCATGATACGCTAGATGTAACAACTTCATTTCTTTCTCCCTTGTTTTCATTTCACCACAGCTTATAAAACCATCGTCATGCAATTTTCAGTGGGCCTAAATTCCTTCGTAATAATTTCAATACTGCCGTGATCGACAAGATTATGTTTTCTGCGAGCGAAGCTCAGTATCCATCAGAAACTTTAAGCCTCTTCAGCGTTAAAGAAAGTGGACAGTGCTAACCCCTGTCCATTATAAAACAATCAATGAAAGATACAAGTCGTTCATATGATAGGGAGAATTATCCTTGATCGATTCCTGACAATCGATCACTTTGAACTACATGCAATGAAATTGAAATGATTTCCGCCTGACCAAAAATTCCCTCGTAATTAAATTAAGATGATTGACATTTTCATAGGTTTTTAGGATGTTCGCTCAGTCCATGTCATTTTTCATAACCTTATCGTATTAAAAAAAAAAATACAGTAGAAAGTTTTTGTTTCACAATATTCATTTAATCTCGTACACCTAAGGATCACTGAAGTTAATCAATGTCAAGCTTGTTCAGCAGTTATATGGGTGACCACGAGGAATATCATTTGCTGTAAGATTGGATATGCAGTTGGTGTAATGGATAATATTTCGGATTTGTTAATAGGAGAGCCGAGTACAATTCCCGGTGGATTCGTTGTATTAATTTATGTGGCAATATCCTTGGGAAAGGCATGAATTCACCTCCTCTCTCTCCATATATTGGTTAAATATTAAGTCCATTATTATCACTAAAATCATTATTATCAAAAACAACAATGTTACAATTAGGTTGGTGCAAAAATAATGTCATTTTCCCACATATATTACTATGTAAGAAAACGACATTATTTTAGCACCAACCTAATACAATCTAAATCTTATTTCTAGTTTTACATAGATCGTACAATCTTTAAAAAAATAATCAATCAGTTTTTTGAAGGTAAATTTAACGACATTTGTGCTCCTAATAATATCGAATCTTTTAATCGAGTCCTGTTTTCTGGCAGGGTTTGAAACTGCATCCCCCTTTTATAGGAGAAACTACCGTCAGATCCCGAAGTGCTTAAGACCGATCAGCTACAGAGAGGGTTCTATTTACACCTATAAAGAACGCATATATCCTGGAGCCGTTCTAAAACACACTAGACCAAGAAATATATAGCCTCAGATACGAACCCTGCCGGAGATCATATTCTTTATCATGTATTCCCGACTGCATAGGTCGAGAAAACCTAATACATGCTGTTAAAAAAAGCGTCTATTTTAATGATGAGTACAGTGGTCTTCGATAAAAGTGACTCATTCTACTGCTTTCTCGAGAGACTGTACTTTATAATGCTTCATAAGTTTTCAATGGCGTTGAGGTCAGGAGATTGGGGCGGCCATGTCATAACACTCACCTGCTTCTCATCAAAGTATTCCTTCATCATTTTGATTTGTGACAGGGAACATTATCCTGCATAAAAATAAGCTTGGTGGGGTCGATTTGCACCCTTTCGGCAGAAGGGAGCAGAAAAGAGTTTAAAATTATCTTGTACTTGTCGCTCCTGAAGGTCTTTTCAATAGGTTTTAAGAAACCAGTTCCATGAAAATAAAAGCATCTCCAGAACATTATACCGAACGGATGCTTGACAGTAGTTACTGCTAAATTCAAAGAGCTTTCAAAGCTTCTTCTGCGGATTTTAGAAGGCTTATCCTTTGAATTTAGCTCAACTTTCGTTTCATCAGAGGAGAGAACATTTAGTAAAAAATATCAGGTGAGTCACTTTTATCGAACAGCATTGTATTCAGTAATTATAACATTTTCAGTATTAGAAAGATACTATATATATATATATATATATATATATATATATATATATATATACATATATATGTAAAGGAGTAAGACATGTTTCATTAAGTTTAAGGGTTTTGAAGACATATATTCTTATAATCTGAAAATATTTTCTGGCTTTAAATAACCTGCAACGAATCACTCAATCAATGTAGAGTGGGATGGATTGATTAAAGAAAAAAAAAAAACACCGTTGAAATTTATAGGACACTTAATCATAGAAGGTTTTGAAAATAGAACACACAGAGGATATAAAATCTATACAGTGTGTAAATAGATGGTAGAAAGAGGAGTAGGGTGTTATAAACATTCATTGTTGGATGAGGTGGAGAACCGTGACCACTAAAGAAGAGAAAACAGCTCAAAAAAGAAGTCGGTAAAAAAACACTGACTTTTGCAAAAATGTTTCCAGTTTTCTATATGAGAAAATTATATGAGATCTGAATTTTATAGAATAAAAAATATATACTTAAACAATTCGTTAAAGAAAATATATTTTTGGACATAAATAACACATTCTTGATTACCAATCTTTCGTATTCTTTTAGGTTTTATTTTTATCCTCATTTTTCTTATTTAACTGTTATAATGTTTAGAAGTAGTTTTAAATTATAGAATTTTTTTGTAGATAATTAACAAAACAATACCGAGAATTCTTAGAATAAGTTACCAAACTACCCAGAGAACTTAAGAATATTAAATTACCTCAAAGATTATCCACTGAACCCTCTATCCCTTCGATAAAGGAAAAACAATGGAACCTATCCCAACTTGGACCATTTAAAAATTCAGTCCGCGCATTTGATTGGTTGTTACGAACATCGAATTAAGTACGCGGAAAACGTGGTCTAAGTTCGTCCAATTTACTATAAAGGCCAGAGTCTCTGCTATCATTTGATAACGGAGGGGAATCAGGGATTGATCTCCCCTGATTGGGGTCGGCTTGGTGATGGCGTGTATGATGAACTAAATCAATTTCCATCACTGACGACTCCTTCCGGCGCCCTATTTAAGAGCGTATATTTAAAAAATGTCACAAATAAAGTGTATAGAATAAAAAATATGTTCTTAAAAGATTTGTTAAAGAAAATGTATTCTTATACATGAATAACAACTTCTGGATTATAGCATTACCAATGTTTCGTATATCATTAGGTTTTATTTTTACTCTATCGTCATTGTTTATTTAAATGTTATAATGTTTTGAAGTAGTAGAATTATTGAATTTTTGAGAAGATAATTAATAAAACAAAACCGATAATTGTTTGAAATAATTGTCACTAAATCTTGTTTGACAAACAACCTAGGGAGCATAAGAATGTTAAATTACCACCGCGATTATCCATTGCAACGGCTATCTATCTTTAAAGGAAAAAAATGTAACAAGTCATCATTGGACCATTTAAAAATTCAATCCGCACATTTGATTGGTTGTTACGAACATCCAATCAAGTACACGGAGAACGTGGTCTAAGTTTGTCCAATTTAGTATCAAGGCGAGAGTCTCTGTTATCATTTGATAGCGGAGGGGGGGCACTGCTTGATCTCCTCTGATTCGGGTGGGCTTGGGGATCGGGTGTGTGATGTTGAAATACACTAAAATCTCTGAGGTATCAAGTCAATTTCCATCACTGACTGCACCCTCCGGTGCCCTATTTAAGATCAGATATTAAAAAAATAAATAAAAATGCAACAATTAAATTCTACAGAATAAAAAAATATATTCTTAAACAATAGGTTAAAGAAAATGTATTTTTAAACATGAATAACACATTATTGATTAGGAGTCTTTCGTATTTCTTTGGGTTTTATTTTTACTTTATCGCGCGCTTTTTCGGACAGAGTATTAACTTACAGTATTCATATTTTGTCCTTTGACCACACAAGCTACAATGTGTAAAGAAAATATTTTCTTTCCTTTTTAAGTAAAGGCAAGCATTACTTTTAGAAAATTTAGTTAATTAAGTCTTAAATTTAGTAATAGACTTTGAAACTAATCTTTAGGATAAATATTGCATTTTAAAAAGAAAATTACATGTTTTCATATAGAATGGCGACTCAGTGACGAAAAAAACATGCCAATGTTTTAAAAACACCTAAAATTATCTTTCTGATAGAACCGAAATTTAAGATCAAGGAAGTATTTAAATTATTTAAAGACCTTCTTTCTTTTCCTTTTTTTTCTTTTTTGGAAAGTCTGTGGCGGTACATATACGAAGGAATTAAAAAAAAGAAAAAGTAATTAAGCCACTGTTTAATAAAATGATTCAATAAAATAGCTTCGTATCTAAATAATTAAAATCCTGAACTATTGGAATTTACTTGTTTGTGCTCCCTTTTTGTCTTTTGAAAAACTGCGTACGATTCAATTAATACATTCGTATGGATTACCTGCATTTGAAAGGCGTCACCAACGTTTACATACATAGACCATAGCTCAATTATAAATATGGCATACGAGTATTGTCACTGAAATGATCAATCAACTGTAAAAATGGCGGCGTTTGTCTGGAGTTTCGGACTCTGTATAAGTTATTGAATGATATACGCATATGTTCTTATTCATTTCGATCACAAGTAGAATAAAATCAGGTATACGTAGCTTTGAAGGAATGAAATAGATTGACAACTGAAGTTTAATTAATAAAAAAGGGTCAATAGAAAAGAAAGTTTAGTAGTTATTTTCTTTTCATTTCTACTCTACGGATAATTTTACAAATTTTTCGTCTAAAGACTCTCTATTAAAAAAAGATTCTTTGATTCATTTGCGGAAAAAATGTTTTTGTGTTCCTCCTTCCACAGAAAGAATATAAATGATTTTACATGGAGCTACGCGTTTTTCCAATTTGAACACTGCTCTGTCTTCTCTTTCGACCTCGACTCCCCACACTCCAAGACCCCACTTTCAACTCCCCACTCTACAATTCCCCAGACCACAATTCTCCACAACTCCCCACACCTCAACTCCCCACTCCTCAGACCACATTTCACCCCTCCACAACTATCCTCACCGGGACTCCCACACACACGAACTACACACATCTCAACTCCCATACGCCCAAATTCGCTACACTACAACTCCCCAGACAATCCCCCTGTACAACTTCCCACACCGACTCCCCACACCGCAACTCCCCATAATATAACTCCCCATTTCACAAAACCCCACAGCCCAACTCCTCACAACAAATCCCAGACCACAATTCGCCATTCCACAAATACCCACACACGAACACCCCGTCCTAACTCCAAACATTTCAACTCTCCACACCCAAACTGCCCAACCTCTACCCCCCATACTCCAGCTCGCCACGCCCAAACTCCTGTCATGTAAAGAAATTTTTAAATATTTTTGTTAATTGTCTGAAATGTATAAACAATAAAATATTTCTTACCAAAATGTCTGGATTCCGACGTTAAATTCCATTTTTAATCCAAAGACCACAATTTCGGAAAAACAAGTTTATGAGAAAATGGCTTACCTGTAAAAAAAAAAAATCGAAGAAAGCAACTTCAGAACTAAATATCAACAAACAATATCAAATCTGATTTACAATAATGACAATTAAACAAAATATGTCAGTTTTGATATTTTACAGTTTATCACCCTTTTTGAGGTTATTTAAAAACGAAACATATTTTTAGATTGTAAGTATCAACTGTAATTTAAAACGTACATAGAACGCATAGCATTAATTACCCGTATATCCTGTGGCAGCTTCAATACAACCCTGGAAATATTCAAAGACTTAATTCTTTGAGAACTGATCACGTGTTATATTTATTTGGGAGTGAGGAATTAATTTTCCACCTCAAAAACTCAGTCCAAATTTCCAGGGTCAACTGACATCTATCCTAATTGTCCTCATACTTTTCCCCTCGCTTAAAATCTCACTTGAAATTGGGCGGCCCTTGGATTCGCTGAATTATCAGTAACATATATATATATATATATATATATATATATATATGAACAAATCCATAGGTAAGTAATTCAGGTAGATCCTATTAATATAAAAGTATTAAAACTGATCCACAAATGAGAGATGAGTATAATTTTTATTTTATACAGCATGTACTTTATTTCCTTTTATTCCTTCCTTTTTATTTTTTTCTTATATATATATATATATATATATATATATATTGCTCATGAATTAATTTCACAAATAGAAATCTTCAAGCGTATGTGTTGGAGTGCTGTTAATGATAATTATTAGGGCTAAATGATGGAATTTCATGCTTTGTAGCTTTCAGTCCAATCTATATAATAAATGCGAATGTCTGCGTCATACTTCCTTACTCCTAGAGGCTGTAGCCTAAAGTATAATAACAATTTAGAATCAGGTCGTAAGCAAATTAGAAACATTCCTGGCCGGATCCAGACCTACAATTCTTAAGTTATGGATTCCCAATTTTCATTACTGTGATTGTTTTCGGCGAATTTTTAAGTGATTTTTGCGACGAATTTTTTGTACGATAATAATTTTTGTAACTTGAAATTAAATTTAAGAATAATCGAAATTAATTGCGAAATCTAGCATAAGTCAGACATGAAATAAAAATAATTGTTTGTACGGGGAATAATGTCGTACGAACATCAAATTAAGTGGTGGTAAAAAAAGTTCTCATTGAACATTTGAAAGGTAAGCTTAAATTTTAATGCAATCCTTAATTGCAGCGATAAACTTTGAACTATTTTGTAATTTATCGTTGCTTATCGCATCTCCTCCTTTATTGCGATGAAGGACCAATCAAGAGTCCTCTGCAGGAGCTAGTGTAAATGCCACCCGATAGACCGGCTTTTAAGCTAGTATTCTAATAATGTGGTGTTCCAGATCAGACCATATCTGGAACATTGCTGCTGTAGATTGGCAGAAGCTTCAGTCTTCACTTTCCAGTCACAATAGAGTCCAAAAGCGTCTCCTTGTCTTTGTCCGTGACGAATGATTTCACACCCAACGAGCCTATTCTCACAGACGAAACCCTCTCACCGCTCTAACGCTATTTCCATGGAAATTGTTCAGACCAACTACATTCCTTGGTGTCACCAGTTCTAAACTTCACGTGTTAGACTCGCCAAAAGACGCACATTGTAGCAAAGATATTTCATTGGTGATATGTAAGTTGCACTCGAGCAGCTTTTTCCAACTAACCGCTGGTTTGGGGAAGCGACTCCCACGAGGATGCTTCCCCGATCACTACAATCTGTCCATATCTAGGGTTAACCATTGTCTTCCCCATATACCTCTAGGCATCTTACTCGGTAACACTGTACCTCGAGAGCTTACGGCCATATCACTTTTAATAACCGGTTCTCATATGATTACCGAAGTTAAGTAAGGTGGCGATTGATCAGTACCTAGATGGGTGACCGTTTGAAAACACCAAGTGCTGTAAAGTGGTGTAATGTGTAATGGCTCGGAATTGTAAATCAGAGAGCCGAGTTCCAATTCCAGTTGGGTTCGTTATAATGACTTACCCGCAAATAAATTTGGGAAAGATATGAATCTCCCTATCCCCGACACCCAGCTATATGTTAATTACTAAATCTTGAATCATTGTCATCTCCCCTTCCACCCCAACAAAATTATTAAAATCTAAAAATATTTTATGGTTTTAAATAACCTGAAAAGGGTTGATAAGCTGTAGAAAACTAATCAATCAATTTATAAACCTGTATATCGATTGGCACCTTGTCTCGATGAATATAGATTACTATACAAATGAAATGAGACAAGGATGTTGTTGATTTTCTCTTATATCTTGAAAATTTGTGTATATATAAATCTTTAATTAAGACATCTATTCACAAACGATTACATGAATTTCCTACACTGGACATCGTTACAAATCGCTGAACATGAGAGTAAAATTTGAATATTTTTTTTTTATTGTTTCTGTTACTATTAATAATAATTTATGCAGTAAATTACGATTTTTTATTTGTTTAAATAATTCGGTACAATTTTAAGAAAATTCTAATTGAACCTAATTATTTTTTTTTTTAGTCCCAGGTTGACCAGTTTGCTGTCTTCTGTTGAAAAGACGCACAGAAATTGACGTCTGAAGATTTGATTATTGCACGGGATTTTCAAACTATTTTTCTTTTTGTTATCTCTGACACCACTTTTTGACCAGTGATATCAACAGCCTAGATGAGATTAAAAAGAATCTACTGTAGAATTTCATATTTGAGATAACTGACCAATATTCACTGCTATATAATAGGATGGCTATGACATTGCAGGTTTTCTAATAATTTGTTTTCTATTTTTGTAAAGTTTACCTAGATTCTGAAAGGCATATTTTTTATTCCAATCCCACTTTGGATTCCTGTCACAATTGCCAATCCACTTTCGAATTATTCTTACATTTTTCATCGTCGTCAAGAACGCTGCCGTATTATTTTGACTAAGAGCATTTTTAAGTTAATATTTAATTCTTTTTTTATATAATTGCAAATGTCGGTTATAAAATATTTTTTCGAATATTAGACATTGTGCCTCATTTACAGATCTGATTTAACTCTACGGACAAAAGTTTTCTTTCGACATTGTTATCAGACTGCAATTCCAAGATTGGTAAGTTGTTCCTCATGCACTCACAGGAAACAGAATAACAAAAAAAAAAAATAAAGAAAAACGAAACTGTTTTATAAGTTCCAAATATTTTTATTTTGTCTTTGCTTTTATATTTTATATTTTGATGTTGCATAATTTTTTATAAGTATACATTAAGTCAGTATAAATGGGGAGGCGTGGGGGGAACCTTCGACTCCAGACGAATGAATATTACAGGTTGATATTGTGAAATGTTGGCATATCAGTGCGCTAAAACCGAATTCAGATTGGGTCGTTGTGAACGAGATTGAAAGAGTGAAATTCAGACTGAGCTTCAAGAAAAACCCATCAAACGCTATTAGTGGAATTTTAGCTGAATGAATTTGACGCGTGAGCAAAGGCCTGCGATGCTATCCTGTCAGGCATACCGAAAAAAAAAACAACAAAAAAACAGTGTTAGAGAATTAGTGACTTGCTTCAATCACTGGCAGAACCATCAAGGATTTCTTCTTTTTTTTTTCTCTTCTCGATTTTAGTTTTCCTTTGGTTTTTACCTTTTTTCTATCATTTTTTCCTTTTATTTATTTATTTTTTCTTTTTCTTTTTTTTCTTTTTCTTTTTTTTCTTTGTTCTTCTTTATTTCTTTTTTCTTGTTACTTTAGCTGAATTCATTCTTTAGTCGGTACTTTCCTTCAGATTCCTTTCTTCTTTCTTTCTGTCTAATATTTTTCATTCTTTTTCTTTTTTCTTTTCTTTTTCTTTTTTCTTTTCTTTTTCTTTCGTTTTTTTTCTTTTCTTTTTCTTTCGTTTCTTTCTTGTTATGTTAGCTGAATTCATTCTTTAGTCGGAACTTTCCTTCAGATTCCTTTCTTCGTTCTTTCTGTCTAATATTTTTTCTTTTTTTTCTTTTTTTTCTTTTTTTTTCGTCTCTTTCTTTTTTCTTTTTCCTTCGTTTCTTTCTTGTTATTTTAGCTGAATTCATTCTTTCGTCGGGAATTTCCTTCAGATTCCTTTCTTCGTTCTTTCTGTCTAATATTTTTTCTTTTTTTTCTTTTTTTCTTCTTTTTTTTTTCGTCTCTTTCTTTTTTCTTTTTCCTTCGTTTCTTTCTTGTTATTTTAGCTGAATTCATTCTTTAGTCGGCACTTTCCTTCAGATTCCTTTCTTTCTTTCTGTCTAATAATTTTTATTCTTTTTCTTTTTTTCTTTTTTTTTCGTCTCTTTCTTTTTTCTTTTTCCTTCGTTTCTTTCTTGTTATTTTAGCTGAATTCATTCTTTCGTCGGGAATTTCCTTCAGATTCCTTTCTTCTATCTTTCTGTCTGATACATTTTTCTCATTCTTTTTTACTTTTTCTTTCCTTTTCTTCTTATTACTTCAGCTGCATTTATTGTTTCGTCGGTTTCTTCGGATTCAGATTTCTTTTTTTCTGCCTTATATTTCTTTCTTTTTCTTTTCTTTTCTTTCGTTTCTCCTGTTACTTCAGCACCATTCATCCTTTAGTCGGTGCCTTTTTTTTTCCTTCAGATTCTTTTCTTCTTTCTTCCTGTCTCATCCCTTCCCTTCTTCTCCTACTTCGATTTCTTCTTTAATTCCATTCAATTCTTCTTTTCTTACCCTTTTTTTTTCTGCTTCTCTTTCTATTCCCGTCGCGTCTCATCAATTTTTCTTATTCTTCCTCATCTCTCTTCCAATTTCGTAATCATTGCCTTGAACTCACTCAGTTATTTTTTCCTTCTTTTTATCCTCGGCATTTATTCTGATTACCTTGTCGGCCTACTTCTTCTTTTCCTTTTCTTTTCTTCCTTTTCTTCTTCACAGATTTTCTTTTCCTTTTAGTCTTTTTCTTTTCTCTTTTTTTACTCTTTTTTTCTTCTTCATCTCATATTTACTTCTTCAGATTTTAATCTCTTATTACTTTCTCTCTTTCTTCTTCTTCTTCTTCTTGCTTACGATCATATCACGTTTAAACACCTGTTCTCGAAGGTTCACCGAAGTTAAGCAACGTAGAGACTGGTTAGCAGTTTCCGCTTGAGTATACTTTGGGGTAAACATCAGGCTGTAATCACGGATATGTGTGTGGTGTATAGAATAACACCTGGAGTTCCAATTCCAGTTCGGTTCGTTGTATTCACTTACAATTAAATTTTTTTTAAAAGAATGAATCCAGCTCTTCTCCCCGTGTTGTGGGTTAATTAGTTGGATACAACATAATTATCTAAAAAAAAAAGAATCGTATAATCTAAAAGTATTTCCTGATTTTAAATAAGCAGCAATATGTTGATAAGCCTCAAAAATCGAATTAATCGATCAATCAATCAATGTCCTTCTTCTCTGCACGGCGAAGACCCTATCTGGTTCACTGGGCAGACATTTTGAAATCTCGACGAGAATTATTTTAGACTCCTTTTAGAGGTGCATCTGAAGCCGTAATATAATGTGAATTCTGGGTTTTCGGTATGAGTAATCCAGAAGGAAATGAAATCTATTGAATACTAATAATGATAAAAAAAAAAAACAAGAAAAAAAAAACATTGAAGTTAAAGAAACGTAGCAAGTGAGGAAGGCAGAGCGAGAGGGGGAGATAGTGTGAGAGAGAGAAAAAAGAGAAGGTAGAGACGAGAGGGATAGAGATAAAGAGAGGGGGTTGGAAGGGAGATGTAGAGTGTGAAAGAGGGGTAGAATGGGATATGGAGAGGGAGAGAGAGTAGGAGGGATGGAGAGGGAGAGAGATAAGGAAAAAGATGGTGAACGAGAGGCAGAGTAGGAGAGTGAGGGAGAAGGGAAGAGAGAGGATATATATGTGTGTGTGTGTGTGTATATACGCACACACACAAATATATTAGGTTGGTGCAAAAATAATGTCGTTTTCTCACATATCTTACTATGTTAGAAAATGACATTATTTTTTGCAACAACCTAATATATATATATATATATATATATATATATATATATATATATATATATATATATATATATATATATATATATATATATATATGCGTTTGTGTGTAATCATTTATTCGAAAATTATAACTTAAAAATTATAAAAATAATTATAAAATCATTACAAAAATTGCCATTTTGTTCCAACACTTCTTGTGTCTTATCAATTTATTCAGTATATATATATATATATATATATATATATATATATAGATAGATATAGATATAGATATAGATATATATATGAAGAAATATAGTTTAAAGGTGTGCTATATTTGTGGGATAAAGTGCTCAATATAGATATATAGATAGAGATTGGTATGTAAATATATATATATATATATATATATATATATATATATATATATATATATATATATATATATATATATATATATATATATAAATATATATATATATATATAAATTTCCAAAATTATAGAATCCAGGTAGAACTCAATGTCCAGGACAGAGTAAGAATATAATAAAAAGGCTTAAACACTAATATTCCATTGTTATAATTTATTCCATTGGAATCGTAATTACGATCCAATTCATCAGACCTACAAATTCAAAAGGAAATCAGAAAAAATAACTACGGGAATAAAAAGATAATATTTAGCGAGTGTGTGTGTATGGGAGTTGGGGACGAATATGAGAAGTAAATGAAAGCTCTAGTGAGGGGTAACAGACGAGAGAAGAACAGGAAGGCCTAAAAGTGAAGGTTGGGATTAAAATTTAATAGAGATAAGTTTTAAACAGAGGAGTTAAAAGACGGTTTAAATGAGTGAGATACAGATAAATATGTATATATAAAGATATATATAGAGAGAGGAATAGACTGGCAGTATAAAGAGATGCATCCCCGTACCCTGAGTTCATCTTAGATTTGATTATCAGCCATGTGTCAGAGACACATTAAATATTGAAATCTATGCCCTCTAATAATGGTCAGGTACAGTAACTCGCTAATTCTTACGGACATAAACACAGACACACACACACAAATCCAGACACCCGTGGTTGGATCAATAAGTATTTAACCTGATCCGTAGTGGCCGTTGCTTTGAATTTTTCACTATGTAACGTTCGTGTTATGTTATTTATATGCAACGAGAAACTAAAATTTCTTTCTTTTTTCTTCCAAAAAACAAGTCGCATCTTTGATATATCTTTCCGCGCAATCAAAATGGAATATTTCATTATTCATGGGGTATTAGCAGGAGACGTTAAGCACTTTTAACTTCCCTTCTTTCTTTCTTTATTTATTTATTTATTTTTCTTTCAGAAATTAAGTAGCAAGTATTTATTAACCCACCCACGAGAATTAAATGTGGCACAAGGCCGGTTTAATGTGGGTTGCCCGCGAGCCCGTAGGCTCGGCCAAAAATATGACCTTTGAACTCGCCTGGACGGGTTCAGGTCCTGTCTACCTCCCCGAAGGAAACCTTGCCCTTCGGCAAAGCTTCCTCCGAGTTCCTCCCTGCATTAGAGAGTTCGACAGAAGCCAGCCCGCATGATCACAAAGCACAGATACTACACTTTGATCCTAAGTAGCATCTTTGATGTCTGTCCACATAATCAAAACGGAATAGTCCATTACGTATGATGTATTGGCAATAGACATAAAACACTTCTTTATTTATTTCTTTCTTTCTTTCTTTCTTTCTTTCTTTCTTTCTTACAAAAATCAGGTCGCATCTTTGATATGTCTTTCCGCGGAATCAAAATGGAACATTCCATTTTCATGAGCTATTGGCAAAAGACGTTAAGCACATTTAACTTCCCTTCATCCTTCCTTCCTTCTTTTCTTTCTTTCTTTCTTTCTTTCTTTCTTTCTTTCTTTCTTCCTTTCTTTCTTTCTTTCTTCCTTCCTTCCTTTCTTTCTTACAGAAAATAAGTAGTATCTTGTGACCTCTTTCCACGCAATCAAAACGGAATATTCCATTATTTATCAGGTATTGGCAGGGTACTTTATGTATTTCTATCTTCCCTTCTTTATCCTTTCGAACCAAATCCCTGTCTTATGAACACTTCTCTTAATAATAAGTTCAAAATAATTTAGCAGCCGATGTTATATCATTTGTGGTAAAAGGATTTTTGACGATTGCCTTATTTGTCAATCGATACAGTGCGTCTGAAATTTGACGCCTCTATCGCTGTCGCCCACAGTTCACAGATTTTGGTCGGGGTGAAAGTGTAGCATCTGCTCTCCGGTGGACAAATTACATTTCCTGTCTTACTGCACACAGAGCACAACTAAACATATTGAGAGATTCCCGGTCTCGGGGAACGGCTTCCCGAAGCGGTACCGTGGAATATCACATTACGAAGAAGAATAGATGACAATGTGTAAAGGATAAGTATATAAGCTCAAATGGTTTTATTTTATGTTATACCAAATTATAAGACGAACAAAATATTTTTTGCCGTAGATCATAAGCGCAATGAGAGATTAAAAACTTAATAAAAAATAAATAATAATTACAATAGACTATAATAAAAGTCAAGTGACGGATAAAACATTCGTTCTTAACGTAGATCTTATTACTTTACTTACATTATTCAGACTATTGTCCTCATTTTTGTCGTCATATTTATTACAACGTTTCGTCCGTTGTACGCTCCGGCCTTCTTCAGGTGGTTGGAATGTCAAACTGAACCCTTTATTACGCTCACTAGGGTAGACTGTTTTAGTTCCACGTGCCATGTTTAATGGATGTCAGTTATCCGTTATCTGCTGTTAATTTCCCTCTGAAAGTTCTGCCTTAACTGGGTATTGAACTCACACTCTTTGGGTCATGTCACTGTAAATATGGCGACAAAGATAAGGACAATAGTCCGAATAATGTAAGTAATGTACATAATACCTCATCTCAGAAATATAGACAGATACTGAAGGGCCAAAACGTTGTGATAAATGTGGCGACAAAGATGAGACATTGTCCTCACAACGTTTCGACCATTCACTATCTGTCTATATTTCTGAGATGAGGTATTATGTACACTATTTACATTATTCGGACTATTGTCCTCATGTTTGTTGCCATATTTATCACAACGTTTCGGCCCTCAGTGTCTCTCTATATTTCTGAGATGAGGTATTATGTACAATATTAACATTATTCGGAGTATTGTCCTCATCTTTGTTGCCATATTTATCACAACGTTTCGGCCCTTGTACGCTCCGGTCTTCTTCAGGTGGTTGGAATGTCGAACTGAACCCTTTATTTCGCTCGCTGGGGTAGACTGTTCTAGTTCCACGTGCCATGTCTAACGGATATCAGTTATCAGTCATCCCCTATTAATCCACCTCTCCAAGTTTTCCACTGCATTAACCAGGTATTGAACACACAACACTTAATGGCACATGGCACAGTGGATAAAGACGTTGCTTTGAGGCTGTGACAGGACTCAAAGAGATGTGATTTCAATAGAACAGTCTACCCCAATGAGCGAAAAAAAGGGTTCAGTTCGATATTCCAACACCTGAAGAAGGGTGGAGCGTACAACGGCCGAAACGTTGTGATAAAAATGGCAACAAAGATGAGAACAATAGTCCGAATAATGTAAATAATATATGCAAAAGGTATTTAAGGAATGTGTATGTGGGAGTTATTTCTACGGCACCCTGTATAAGATGCTTGGCGTATCTGCAATATCTAGTGTCGGGTGACCTTGTTTTTTAGTAATAATCATTTCGATTTGTTCAACATCATAGACGGTATGTAATCATTAATGTGAACATTTTCCAGGACTTAAAAATGTGTAATGGAATTAAATTTATGTCAGCCATATCGGAAAGATGTACACGAGCATCGTTTTCAGATATGAAATTGATTAAAACTAAAACCGATTATGATTCAATAATCACGATTCTGCTTTTCTATCTGTAATTAATTTAACTTCAGATATTAAACATTTTACCGAAGCCAAAACAGACACGTCTTCACTTACAACGTTTTAGCCTGTTTTAATTTTGACATTTTGTTTCATATCAAGACTTTTTTTAACTTATTGATTTATTTTGCTGTAGAATTTTTTAAATGAAATGGTAATTGAATATCTGTGTCGGCAAAGTAGCGGTTATCGGCGCTGAAAGTGGACACAGAGAGTCGAGTTCAAAATCCAGCTGAGGCTATTACGTTCACGTAAGCCCGTCTTTTTTTCCCGATAAAGTTTATATAGACAGACTAGACTATCTAACGTTGCATAGCAACCGATCTAAGAGTAGGAAATTAGTCCCCTAACTTTCCAAAGAGTTAAAGCTAATTCACAGATTATAAAGAAATAAATGCCCACATTCTGAATGGGCATGGATTTTTGAAAAGTAACTAAACCTTATTTTATACTATGATGATGACCACAGACATTGTAATCTCCATGAAACTTTCTTTATATATATAGTATGTGCTTTCTCCTAATATTTAATCCTTAGATTGGGGTTTCATCGTTTCATACTATTCCCAAGAAATGCCTTGTAAATTTTAACGCCCCCAAAACGAAACTGTTCCCTTTTAATGGTTTTAAAAACATCATTGACTTCCATTTACATGCTCATTCTAAACTTAATTAGCATTCAAGGGCTAATGTTTTTCCGCTGAATACCAGTGGGAACATTATATTGAATCAATTGCTAGGCCTGTTCTAAGAAATTTATTTCCCTATGTCGTATTATATATGTATGTATATGTATTATATATCTATATATATATTGATGCATGTTTCATTAAATAATATAAACAAGTTTTGTCTATTTATTCTAAGTAAGTTCCTTTCATATTGTCTGATAAGCTTAATAACATTATCATTGAATGACGAAAGGAAATCACCATATTGATACATGTTTAAATCCAATCTAAGCTTTCGGCTTACATAAGCCATCATCAAAGATGACAATTACTTTTCAATATATCAACCAATACACGGACAAAACAATAATGATCGTCTGTTTTTGTTATATGAAAAATTTCAAAGCAACGACTAACATCGTGTAAACGAGACGCGGAAGCGAAAATCACGTCTCAGATTGTGACGTCACACACCCGAGAGTGAAAACGTGAAGTATTAAGTATGGGAAGACGGTGGATTCTGTTATCAATTATAGGCATTTAAGAATCTGAATTTTTTTTTCAGTTATAATGTTATTAAGCTTATCAAACAACATGAAAGGAACTGACTTAAAATAGACAAAAGTTGTCTATATTCTTTAATGAAAAATTGCTGTCTAAATATACACAATCTTTCTCTCTCTCTCTCTTTCTATATATATATATATATATATATATATATATATATATATATATATATAAGTTATAAGGAACTTGGTAAACCGAATTGGTAAATCCAAAGAGCATGAAATCCTGAGAGCTCAATGTGAGGACAGAGCTAATATGTAATGAAAAACAAACCACTTTAAGGTACCATTACGATAATTTATTTCACCTAAATCCTTTTTTAAGGATTCAGGATCATCAGGTAAAACTTCCAACAACCAATTGAGAGGAAAAATGTATAAGGAACTTGGTAAACCGAATTGGTATATTTTTCCTCTCGAATTGGTATATTTTTCCTCTCAATTCGTTGTTGGGAAGTTTTACCTGATGATCCTGAATCCTTAAAAAAAGGATTTAGGTGAAATAAATTATCGTAATGCTACCTTTAAGTGGTTTGTTTTTCATTACATATATATATATATATATATATATATATATATATATATATATATATATATATACAATTATTTATTCTAAAATTATAACAGAAATTATGATGATTATAACATAAGTGATGATGCTGAATTACAGTCAGCACCATCACTTGATAAGACACAAGAGGTGTTGAAACAAAATCGCTATTTTTGTAGTGATTTTATAACTTATTTATGTTATGGTTTTCGAATAAATAATTATATTCGCTTTACTTTGTATTGAGCACTCTTTTAAGAATAGTAATTGTTGGTTATTGGAATTTATTCCGTATACACCTATCGTATACTTGTATATATATATATATATATATATATATATATATATATATATATATATATATATATATAGAACATTCACCATGCAAATATTTATAGAAAATACACAAGGAATCAACATTACGGCGGTGAAAAAATGTAGAAGTGCTGATGCCAGGTCAATCAATGACATTGCAGATTATTCATTAATTTTTTTTCAAAATCTCTAAAGACATAACTGAAGTACTAAAACAGATCAAATGCGTTGACTGATGGGATGAGTGACACTTGCTTTAAAATTAAATAAGATCAACTGCGAAGTTTATTACTTGTTAAGCATCTTTGCCACTTACATTACATCCTTTTTTTAAAAGGTAACAACATGCATTTTACATACGCGGTTGATATCTTTCCAGAATGTACATATTTCAGATAAAGATTTAATCGTGTTTCGCGGCGAAAACAGAGCGTTTGCCGACTGGGAGATAAAGTGTCCGATTCTTTATAGCTTTGACCATCAACCCGCAGTCAAAAACACTTAGCCCTTAAACTTGCATGATTTACTGTTGTTATATAACCCCAGATTCTCGATAAAATCGAAAGGAAGATCTGTAATTTTATGGACCATGATATAGCATCTTGACTTCAGGCACTTTCCAATTGCATTGACATTGCTTCCATCTGTATCTTCTATAAAATATTTCAATTGTTCTAATCATCTCATCGCCTTGTTACCACGACGGCATTAATTTAAGCTTACTACAAGACTCTCAAATTAGATTTATCATTTTACTGTTGAAATAGCAACAAGTAACCGAAAGTCCTATTCTAACAGTTTCTTTTCTCGCGTTTCACACCTTCGGTTTGTTGCATCCTGTCACATACAATCTTCCAAAAATTTAATGCATCGTCAATCGCAATCTTCTGTCTTCTTATTTCCTGTTGTTTTTTGGGCGGGGGGCGGCTGTGCTTTCTTCTTACTAAAGTTTTCTCTTTCACATTCATTAATCCTCCGCGTCTTACTGGCATTATCACCTCGTTTGTAGTGAAATCAGATGATCAAACAATTGATGATCAATATGTGTTTATCTTAAAACGATACGGCATTGATTATTCGAGTCGAAATGACAAAATTGGAATCTAAGAGACATTAACTTACGGCATTTCTTGGAGTTTTTTTTTTTTGTGGCTGTATCATCAAATAAGTGAAACATTCTAACGATTTGTGTCCTCGGTATGACCTTAAAGTACCTGTGACACCAAAGCCTCTAACCAGAACATTGGCGGGCTTGTGGAGTGTTGAACCACCACATAATTGCTGTTAGTCGTAAATCCCTCCAGACCGTGGTTTGTAGTGCATGCTTGGGTTCCAGCTGAGGGTAAATAGTGAACTTATTAAAATACATTTTTATAGCAAAATAACTAGAAATAAATTTTTATCTAAAATTTACCAACAATATATTTTTAAAGTAAAATGAACAGCAATACATTTTATAGTAGATTGACCAAATATACATTTTATATCAAAATGATCGAAAATGTATCTTATCTGCAGTTAAACAATGAAATTGTGTTCAAAATATTTAGATTTCGACATTAAATAAACCCATAGAGTTTGAAATGCCACTAAACAAAATCAATCAAACAACTAATCAAGGAACTAATCAAGCAACTAACAAATTGGTTCAAAGAATGCACTGATTTGACGGACACACAAGGCTTCAAGTTATATCATACTAGTAAGACATACGAGGTCTGGTCAAAAAGTATCGGGTGTGATAGCATAAAAGAAAACTACAAAGCGTATCAGTTCCGCATTTAATATCCTTTGAAGTAGTTCTTCTAAAGCCACACACGTTATCCGGCACAGTTTCCCTTGATAAAAAAAAAAAAAATATCCGTGGAACACATTTTTTGGGGACAAGGATCTACATTATCGTATACTCTTTGATTTCCTCCTCGTCTTTAAATCTTCCTTTCAAGTTTGATTTTTGGAAAAAGGAAAACGTTGCAAGTGGAAAGATGTGGAGAATGTTGTGGCTGTCAAAGCTGAAGAATTTTCTCCTCAGTCAAAAACTGCTTCACAAGCCATGATCATTGATGGAACTAATATGGTGTGGTGAGACAACTAAACTCTACACACTTTCCTTCGAAGCACTGATATAAACAAAACAAGCGAATCAATGTTATAACTTATTGAGCATGAGCGACAGAGTTCAAGGTTTTTTCTGTGCCAAGCAGCGTCACGCGAAGCTAAGCATACTTTAGTTCCGTTGCTATAGTAAGATTCTAGAGCCTTAGATGTCAACTGGACTACCGCAGAAAGAAATGGCAACCTACTGCGGGAAGAAATCTGCCTCCTGAGTCATGTATCGAAAGATACATTATCGGCTAAGCGTGTATCACGCATGGCACATAACTGACTCATTTATTGCATCAAATTTTACAGATTTTGTAATATCTATGACAAAGTGGAAAAAATTTCGTTTGACGTATTTTATCGTTTAAGACTTAATCAGATTAAATTTATGTTTACGTGGATCTGATTACACATTCCTGCACCTTTTCTCTAAACGCTTTCATGGTAATTGTTTAGATAATCTATTCGCTATGCTACATAGAGTCTATGAATGTAAGCGCTGTACTATACTCTGGAGGAGGTCCCATCAATTTAGAATTTAATTGTCTAGATGTAACCATAAGTCCAATGTTAAAAGTTTCTCTCACTTGTAGAACTATCTTTCTTACTTAATGCTTTCCAGTGAAATTTGTTTTTCAGAATTTAAATGCAATGTGAATCGCTATTTACGGCCCACCTGATTACTCTTCTACTGTTCTTACGCTTTAGTTATAAGGTTGGTGCAAAAAAATATTGTCGTTTTCTCACATAGTAACATATGTGAGAAAACGACATTATTTTTGCACCAACCAAATAGTTTTCTGTTTTCTAACCACAACCAGGAACTCATTGTGTCACAGTGGCTTTAGTGCTTTGATTCGAGTGAATTTGATTAAAAAACAAACAGACAATAACAACCACACCTTTAAAAAATTTTTTCTGTATCTGTCTATATTTATGAGATGAGGTATTTTGTAAACTATTGACATTATTCGGACTATTGTCCTCATCTTTGTCGCCATATTTATTACAACGTTTTGGCCCTTCAATATCTGTCTATATTTCTGAGATGAGGTATTATTTACACTATTTACATTATTCGGACTATTGTCCTCATCTTTGTTGCCATATTTATTACAACATATTAGTTCCTGGAGCTCTGTTTGTCTATCTTGATTTTCCTTTTGCGTTTGTAATATTTGCTTTTGCCATTTTTCTTGTAGCTGTAACTGTTGATCATTTTGGTATTTCTGCATGTGTAATTGTTGCTCATTTTGGTGTCTTATCAGTTCTACCAACATATTTTTAAAATCTTCCATGATAACTCAATTTTATGTATTTTTACTCCTCGAAATTGTTTTTCGCTAATTTGTTGTTGAACGACGAGGGAAGAATTTTTCTTCTGTTGATTAGTTTTTCGCGTGTGTTCGCCAAGTTGTTTGTTGTTAGACGTATGAAAAGTTTTTCTTTCCGTGTGAGTTTCGAATCCTCGTTCGTCAAGTTGTGGGTTATCCGCGTAAGTTTCGAATCCTCGTTCGCCAAGTTGTTGTGGATTCCGCGTGAAAAATCGGTCTCCAATAAATGACAAACGCAAGTATTTAAGCTAAGAAATTAAATGTATTTACACAAAATACAAAAGGTAATGCTGTTAGTAAAATCCAGGAACGCCGGTTAGTATTAATCAAAGATCGCTATATAGAGTCTCGAAGTAAACTTCCTTAGAGTCGGGCATACTTGTAACTGACTTCTAACGTCAACTCAATCACAGTGTCTATGTACTTTCCACTCTGTTTCTCCACCCTGTTCCTCTACCTTCAGACTCTCTGACTGACTGACTGTGGCTATTTTATGGCAGCAGGACGAGTCCATTTATATCAGAAAAGGGTGGACCCCATAATAGTCCTCATCTTTTTTACTATATTTATCACAACGTTTCGGCCGTTGTACGCTCCGAACTTCTTCAGGTGGTTGGAATGTCGAACTGAACTGGAGTAGACTGTTCTAGTTCGCTCACTGGGGTAGACTGTTCGAGTTCCACGTGCCATGGTTTAATGGATATCAGTTATCACTTATCTCCTGTTAATTCCCCTCTCCAAGTTCTTCACTGCCTTAACCGGGTATTGAACTCACAGTCTTTGGATCTTTCACTGGATCTAATCAATTCTCATAAAAACTTTTAGGAAAAAGATTGCTGTAAGTTATACAAAAAGAGGTCATACTATTGACTATTAATATTGTGAAAATTGTTCAATTTTTTCTATTTTTCATGCTGTACGAATAATTTTGTCTTTTCCTATTTTGCATAATTCGATTATGAAATTTGTTGTATTTAACATATTGCTCTGAAAATTGATTTTTTTTTAATTTAATGTGCATATTAACATCTAAAAAGACTGGCATCATACGGACATTAGATTATGAGAAACGAATAAAAATATTTCAAATTGATGGGTGTACGAATAATTTCCTCGTTTTATGTTTTCTCTTATATTCAACGAGATGTAAAATAAAAATTTATGTCCCCCTCACCTCCGGGATGAGTTTTCGCCCATCGATCTCTGCCAGAGATCAATCACTTCGAATACCTTAGAAATTTGAAAAAAGTTTTTTTCTGCACATTCTCGCACTTGACACGGGAAGAAGATATTTAACTGATTCGGAAGAAAAATTGTTCGTTATATTAAGAAATTATATGTAAAACGTTTTTCTTTCATATTTTAATACTACGATTTAAAATAATCTACATTATTGCGAAATTAGTTCTGCCTCAAGATGGAATATACATCTTCGCAGTTTTCACGTGTGCTATGTATATTACCTTAGCTAAAATCTTCTTCTTTTTCTTCTTCTCGTCATCGTTGTCCTCTTTCTTCTTCTTCTTCTTCTTCTTCTTCTTCTTCTTCTTCTTCTTCTTCTTGTCCTCCTCCCCCTTTTTCTTCTATAAGAGCTGACATAGCAGAAGGTGTCCCATGTATTCCCAACTTAACCACACAGGTGAAACTCAGAACAAAAACCTACATATATATATATATATATATATATATATATATATATATATATATATATATATATATATAAAACCTACATATATATATATATATATATATATATATAAAACCTACATATATATATATATATATATATATATATATATATATATGTGTGTGTGTGTGTGTGTGTGTGTGTCCGTGTTCTTATTTCTCCACGCGGCGTTCCTTTCATCGCTTTAAGTTGTGTGCATTCAATGGGCCCTTTCCTAGGTTTCCGTTAACATCGACGAGATGGAGAACTGAAAAGCAACGTGGTGGGGATCATTGGCCGGGCGGTTGATGGAAAGCTGACTTATTTAATCGAGTTTACCCCAAGCAAATCAGTGAAGCAAGAGAATAATGAGGAGGACAGTAGAAAACGATGGGCATTGTATTAAAATTTTTGAAGATTAAAGATGGCTGAAAAGAATGGAACCGGATGGGAGATTCACAAGCAGAAAGACCAAGAAAGAAATTGTTACCATCGAACTTAATCGGTTACATCTAGTAAAAGATTTATGAGGCTTCATCACCTACCTAATACTGTGCTTAAATTCATAAAATCGAGGTACCATATATACAAAATATGACCCAAAAGTAGAATGGGGAAAAATACGGTTTCTTCTGTCTTAAATTTAAACTTAGCTAGTCACAATCTTTGATCAAAACATACTAAGGTATTCCTTAGAGAAAAACAACGAATTCTTAATGAACATTGTTGCTACATTCACCGTAATACCTGATGTCTCGTAACTCGTCCCAACAAGTACAATTCATGTCTGTGAGGAAAGGGGAATATAAAAACAATATAAAAATCTAATCACATTGGAATAATTACGATGAAAGTATTTATTGAAAAGGCAAGAGAGGCAAGTATACGGCGGGCGGAAAGTGACCTAAACCGAGATGCCAAACCAGGACAAATAATATTGATGATTCTTTGGACTTTATCAAGAAGCTCTAAGTATATAGCAGGAATACCAGACCATATGTAACAGCAATATTCTAATCGTTGTTGAATGGTAGATGTACAGATATTTAAAATAGGTTCTGAAGAGAAAAAAAAAATTCAAGCATGACACAGTGAACCAACATACTTAGTTTCTGACTGATCAATGGATTCAATATAGTTTTTTTCTGTTTTTTTACTGCATGTCAGCCGAGAATGTTAACCCGAGAAGGCGCAACATGTCAGTCTCCTGTAGGTTTGCATCGAACATTCTCATGGAACGCAGAATGGAATCTCTCAGCTGATTAATAGAGCGAAGTTTAATTTTGGCGGTGTTAAAATTAACAAGGCATCATTTGTACCAGTTAACAACAGAATCAGGGTTGTTTTTTATATCAGCCGCGAATTTAACCATATCAGGAATAAATAGTTGCGTCATCAGTATAGATAGAAACATGACAGCTGATGTTATCAGGGAACTCGTTAAAGTATTATCAATGATACTTTTCTACGAATGCAGGTTTCCCCTACGGCAACATTTCCGTAGGGAAAACCTGAATTTGTAGAAAAGGATACAGAAGAATAACAACAAAAGTTATAATATGAACTCTGATAAAAACAAGAAATGATAACAGCAAAACTTGCAATATGAGCACTGGTAAAAATGGTTATGAAGACATTAGGTTTATAATACCAATAAATTCATACACATGGCACAGTGGATAAAGTCGTTGGTTAGAAACAGTGTCAGGACTCAAAGAGTGTGAGTTCGGTATCTGGTTAAGGCAGTGGAGAACTTTCAAAGAAAAATTAACAGGAGATAACTGATAACAGATATCCTTTACACATGACACGTGGAACTAGAACAGTCTAAAGGGTTATGTTCGACATTCCAACCACCTGAAGAAAGCCGAAGTAATAATGTAATAAATATGGCGACAAAGATGAGGACAATAGTCTGAATAATGTAAATAATGCACATAATACCTCATCTCAGAAATATAGACAGATACAGAAGAATTTCTGTTCCGAATAAATTTCAGTTCACGATTTGGTATGAATGACTGGATCACCGTAAATTGAAGAAGCCCTGTATGTCAAACCATGTCGAAAGGTTTCGAGATGTCCAAAGCAAAAAGTCATGATTCACCATTCTTATCTAGATCTTGATAGAGTCTTTCTACACTTATCGTCAGTAGATCAGCGGCTGACCGACAGAAACGAAAGCCGTATTTCTTGTATGATATAAAGCCCTGCGATGTGAGATACATAACCAATTCAGCATTGATTAGATTCCCTAGAGGTTTCCCACCACAAGAGCTAAAAGGACTAATAGGCTGATATTTGGAAGAGTCAAACAAGAATTCACAAGAGTCCTTAAAAACTAGGGCAACAGATAAAGATTTTCGACAAACAGGAAAACATGTTTAGTGATGATGCCGCTTTTTATTAACAGTATTTCTAATAGCAATCGTGCAAGAAAACTTGAACGACCATGATCCTTCAATCTCTATCGGTGGCAGACCCGTCTGTAACATACGTTTTGCAAATGACATTGACCTTGTAACAGGTATTAGGTTGGTGCAAAAATAATGTCGTTTTCTCACATAGTAACATATGTGAGAAAACGACATTATTTTTGCACCAACCGAATAGTAACAGTGAGATCCAGGATTTAACCAAGAAATTTTTGAAAGAGCAGAAGTATATGGAATGGAGATGAGCATCGAGAAATCCAAAGTAATGGCGGATAACAGAAACAGTAGCACATGTGTCAACATTACCATGAATAGGAATTCATTGGAGGAAGGGTGGAGTTTTAAAAATTAGGTTGGTGCAAAAATAATGACGTAATAATGTCGTTTTTTGACGTATTTTTTAACGTCAAAAAACGACATTGTAACGTCATTATTTTTGCACCAACCTAATACTTAGGAGCAATCTTATCTAAATATAGTACATGCAATTCGGAAATATGCACACGAATTGCCGCAGCAATGGCAGCGATGACCAAATTAAGAAGAATATGGAGGAGCAAAATCAGCTTTAAAACAATGTACAGACTGTACAAATCGCTGGAAGGCTCCATTCTTCTATATGGCAGATACAGAGAGGATCCAAGCGTCATGAAAAACTCCGTGGCATTTTCTACTGGAAACAAAAAAAAAACAAAAAAACAATGAATTTGTGCGGAAAATGTTTGAAAGTTTTGTGCGTCATCAGGAACCTCTTCTGCTACTGTCAAACGGAGAAAAATGGCCTTGTTTGGAAAGTCTAAGCAAAGTATTAACAAACAGGAAAGTTTCGTGAAAAACGAAATTCTGCGCTCTTACGTGATATCATTGCTTATATATGGTGGTGAATGCTGGACAAGACACGGCAGTCTGTGCGAGTCCATCATACAAAGCATCGTTGAAGATGGATGTAGGAGAGGACACCAACGTAAAAACTGGTTGCCCTATGTGAAACAAGGAACAGGTATGAGTGTACCAGAATTTCTGATGGCTGACGCTGTGGAGGAGATTTAGTGTGGCTTCTGTATTCGGATCCCCCTCTAGGATTACAAAGATCAAGAGGATGATGATGATGATGTCTATTATGATGATGATGATGAGGGGGAGAATTTCTAATATCCGTAAACAATTCTTTAAGCTGTACCTCCCTAATATGCTTGCGTTATCTACAATGCTTTTCCCGTAAGTAAGATGGGGTCTGAGTATTTAAGTGATATTCACGTCGAGATTACATAAGCGGTTGATGAGGCAACTGCTTAGAAAACATTTGATGGTAATAAAGCAGAGACTTTAAGAAAGGACAAAACATCAATTCCAAGAAGACAATTCCAAGAAGACAGAATGCATGGCTGTTAGTAACAAGAAGAGCTCAACATGCAAATTATAAAATGGAGGCACGAAAATCAAGCAAGTGCAACGATTTAAATATCTGGGAATTTTTTTTTAAAAGACGACTGAAATTGTGACAACGAAATTCAAAAGCGCATTGGCATGAGGAAAGATGCTTTCCAAATTCTAAGCAAAGTATCAAGAAAGAGAAACAGGAGAAGTTTGTGAAGAACAGAGTATTGGACGGATAACAATTGCAAGAAGACAGAATGCATGGTTGTGAGTTACAGGAAGAGCTCAAGATGCAAATTGCAAAATGGAGGCAGAAAAATCAATCAAGTGCAACGATTTAAATATCTGGGAATTTTTTTTTAAAATACGATTGGAATTGTGACAGCGAAATTCAAAAGCGCATTGGCATAGCGAAAGTTGCTTTCTAAAATCTAAGCAAATATCAAGAAACAGAAACAGGATAATTTCGTGAAAAGCAGAGTACTGGACTGATATCAATCCTTATATATGGCGGTGAATGCTGGACAATCTCCTCATGGATGAAGAGGAAACATGAAGAAACAAAAATGAAGTTCCACAGAATTATACTGGGAATAAAATGAACCGGACCTGGGATCAGTGAGGATGTTTCAGAAAAATTTGAAAACGTACCATGAGAAAAAGACAGATGAACTTTCTGTGGTTCACAATACGTAAAGTTGGTTTTCAAAAAAATAATACACACATTAAAGGCAAGAGAGATAAAGGAAAACAATGCATAACCTACCTAGCTTGAGTAAATGGATGACGAAACAAGATTTAAGAGTGATAGCTAAAAAATGGACATGGAATTGTGAAGTGCCATGATCGCCAAGGCCATGAAGGGAGATGGCACATAGAAGAAGATTTTTTTTAATCGGTATCGTCCTATGCAAGACAATAAAACCACTAACACACAAAGTTTTACTGGGCGTGGAAGAATTAAGAAACACAAACATTAATAATGAGAGAGAAGAGATAGTGATTGACATTGCATTTAGATTTTTGCAGATTAAAGTTGTCTGGAAACGAAGGAGCCGGAAGGGAATTTTCACAAGCAAGAACTACGAGAAATGAAACTGTTACCATAGAACTTACAGCTACAACAAGCCAGCTGAACTGTAAATTAATGATATATGTATGCCAGTTTAGTACTGTGATTCAAAAACTTTAGGTACCATCAAAGTATATATAGAAAAGACACAGAGTGGCATCCTTACGGCGGTGGCTGCAGCCAAACTGCCAGATTAAGACGAATAATATTGCTGATTCTTCTTTAGAATTATGAAGGGGCTCATGATAATTAGAACTGGCTTTTATATTGTTCTTGATTGGTACAGAGTCTCGCAATGGGGAGATTTAAAACGAGGTTTGTGTTCTATGGTTTAGATTTCATCAATATTGTCTGTTGGTTATTATAAGGTTCTTTTATTTCCCGGCAGGATATGATGGATTTTACACATTTATTGGGATATATAGATGAACAGCATTGTTTTAAGATATTCCTAATCGTATATCCACTTACCTTTAATTATTGTCCATTTGATTGCAGTAAAAATATTGATACTGTATTTGTTTTGCCAGTGATTAGTAGTGGTTAATTTTTCTGCGAACAATTTTATTTAAAATCAATAATGTAGTTGGGGTAATCATTATTAAATAATATTTGGTTAAAACGATTAAGTTCTTAAAATTATTTCCTGAGAAGAGGATGCAATATGTGCTCAATTAGAAACTTTCTTTCGACTGCTATCCTTGTAGACAATCGTTATTATAATTGAGAAGGAATGGTTTTTGTTAGTTTCTAGGGTGTTAAGTACATCATTATGGAATTTTACGCCAAAACCGAGGAGTTGTTATGTTCATGTATACATTTTACTATCGAAATAGGTTCGAAGGTAGATTTTAGGCTTTTAAAATTTTCAAAGTTAAAAAATATTGTCAAATTTAAACATTTTAAAGGTGCTGTCTACGCAAGCTGTATAAATTTATTTTTATTATTTCGTTTTACAGTAAGGATGTATTTAAAAGCAAATGTAGAAAAGCAAGTTTCACACCAAAATTCTACATTTCAATAATATATTTACACATAGGATGAAACTAGTCACCGTAATATTTTTCTTTCGACAATTTTATTATTGTTATTTCTCTCACACCCTCTCTCACTCTATATATATATATATATATATATACGTATACATACATACATACATACATATATATATATATATATATATATATATACATATATATATATATATATATATATATATATATATATATATATATATATATACAAACAGGTACATATATATAAATATAGATATTGATGATAAGAAGACGGAGATTTTAATTATCCATTTCTTTTATAATTCTGATTTTGTGAACACCGAGATGTTCAGCTCATCATTGGGTTCAATGGGGATGTTGCGTAGAAGTTTTCGTTCTGATGAGATGAACAACTCGGAGTTCATGAAATAAAAATTATAAACGAAATGGATAATTAAAGTGTCTGTCTTCTTATTATAATTATAATGCTCTTTAGTCTACATTGAGCTCTCTCTGGATTTATATCCTCCTCGGAATTATCCCTTCCAGTCACAACCTGGTAAAACTCATAATTATATATATATATATATATATATATATATATATATATATATATATATATATATATTAATTTTTTTTTCTACACTCGATGATTTATGTTATGGTCCGGTTCCTTGTACTACGGTGATAGTCCAAGGTAGAACCAATAAAGAAGAACTCGAAGGCGTATATGGAATAACACAGATATAATACAAACAGGAATATATACAGAGAGGTAGAAAAGTGTTAGTACGAACAATCAGGTTTAGTAGTAATTGTCTCAACGCGACTCTGTTTCGGACTGCCTCTGACTCGACTGACTGACTCGCTCTGACGGACTGACAGACTCCTGACGGACTTCACTCCAGACTTCAGACTGAACTCAGACGTCAGACGGAACGGTATTTAGCCCCCTCCCCAACTATAGCATCGTGGCACAAGGCCGGTTTAACTTGGGATCTCCGAATCCGTGGGCTCGGCCAAAAATATGCCCTTTGAACCCGTATAAATGGGTTCAGTGTCGGTTTACCTCGCCGAAAAAGACTCCGTACTTCGGCGTAGCCTCGTTTGGGTTCCTCTCCGCCCGAGAGCGTGTATGTGTCTGTAGATAGATAGATAGATAGATAGATAGATAGATAGATAGATAGATAGATAGAAAATGAACAGACTGAGATAGATAGATAGATAGATAGATAGATAGATAGAAAATGAACAGACCCAGATAGATAGATAGATAGATAGATAGATAGATAGATAAATAGATAGATAGACAGATAGATAGATTAAATATGGTTGTGTTCGTCTATTGAGTTTTAATGAATATTGGTAACGTTGTCATACGTATGGTGCTTGGGCGTATGATCTTTAATAACTAACTGAAATGTCTGACAAACCCTTATATTCTGAAAGGCAACATTCCCACTGCGCATCAATGTTGACTGGATTCTCTTTGTTTTATACTTCAATGCATTTTTCTCATTCAAATATCTTTTATTGTTGGAAAGTAGAAATCGTCGTATAAACACAAAAAATGATAGGTGCCGTTTATGGAGAAGGTGCCATAACTCATCGCGTAATTTGACGTTTTTTGCTAGTTTAAGGAGTAGAAAACTTGATCTGGAAGACTGAGAACATGGCCGCAGCACTATAATTGTTGACAATGACCAAATCGAACGATGTTCAAAATAATCCTGGTCACACCACAAAACACATCACATTGATAGCCCACATATATTGTATGAGTTTTGTAATATATTTGAATTGATCACCCATTAAGACAAGTCAAGTCCTAATACCTCATTTACGTCAATACAGATCGTTTAGAAATTGGTATAACTCGCCTGGGTTATCCTACAATATAGGTTTTATTCTCCTAAAAATGCACTCATAGAAATTGTAACTGATTTCGATCACTAAAAATGTTCATAATGAAAAAGAGTAAACTCTGGAAGCCTCTAAAAACGTTTAAACCTTTTCATCACAATGAAAGATGGCATTGAAGGGTGGAATTTAAATGGATAGTTTTGTTCTGGATACGATATAATTGTTAATTTCTCTCTCTTATATAATTTGCACATGGCCTCATCATTGTTGTCAGGATTGACCTTTAAAATGCTCCATTGACCTTCTTTAAAATGCTCCATTGGCTTTATTTAAAATGCTCCATTGCCTTGTTTAAAATGCTCCATTCGTCTTGTTTAAAATGCTCCATTGGTCTGCTTTAAAATGCTCCATTGACCTTCTTTAAAATGCAATAACGCATTTGTTTCCTTTTACTTCCCATATATGGCTATCTAGTTTCGTTCTACTTCTATATTTTTCCTATCTGGATGATGACCGATGATTTTACCATTTTTTAAGCTGCCTTCAGTTCATTCCGGATATAACTTACTTTGGCCACATTCGCTCTCCACGTCTGCTTTGTTGTCCACCCCTTCCGTTGTACACGCCCCATTGAGTGGACATTTGCTCATTTGGTTGTTATATATATATATATATATATATATATATATATATATATATATATATATATATATATATATGGGGTGGTGTTTTCTCTGTTTATCACTAATTCCTTTTAAACTTTTATTATACTGAACGAACATTAAAGTAAACACGTCAAATTCTTAGGATAGACACCGCTGTCAGCACGAGTGCGTGTGTATTCGTATATTTAGGATCCTAATTTCAGTTACCATCTTCCACTGTAGAATACTTTCTCGTTTCGTTCAGTCAATGCCGATACAACAGTCCGCCTTGCTTTGCCTGCAAAAACTCGAAATCACAAGTTTTCATCCGGCATAATATCTTTTCTTTTATATATTGATTTTCCAAGCGTAGCTTACATATGGCAAAAGACCGAACGTATGTGGGCATTCAACGAGGATCGAACTCACTACTTGCTCACCATTACACAGCCTCGAGATGCCTCCCGCAATTATATATATATATATGCAAGAGTACAGGTAAGTGTGTAGGTTTTAAGTAATAAATCATTTTGTAAAATAAATAAATAAATTATACTGTTTAGTAAATTTATATATTACAACAAATATTTGTGGGTCAGCAAGGGAAAATGTCCAACCGAATGACCTGCTAATGTAAAAAATGACCATCTTAAAAAGTAGTAAGTTTTGCAAGATGTACGAAATGACCCTCTTAAAAAACTTGGAAATAATCTTTTGCAAGATGTAAGAAATTACCCTCTTGAAAAGTAGGAAATTATGCTGTGCAAGATGTACGAAATGATCTTCTTAAAAAAGTAGGAAATGATCCTTTGTAAGATGTACGAAATGACCCTCTTAAAAACGTAGGAAATAATCCATTGCAAGATGTAACCAATGATACAAAAAGTAGTAAATGATAATTTGCAAAATATGGTATCCTTTATAAAAAGTAGAAAATGATCATTTTAGGAAATCATTCGTTTGAAAAAATCAGCAAATGACACTTTTAAGAAAAAGTAGCAAAAGTTCTTTTACAAAAAGTAGTAATGTTTCCAAAAATGTAGCCTGATGTAAGGGATGATGTAGTCGCAGAAATTGTTTGACAGCCATGACTGTGTTCTAATGCTTGCGAAGCATGGGGCAGAGTCCTGTTGCCAAACATACGGTCTTCCAGCAGCCTCCCTCTCTCCCTATATATATATTACTCACATTTCGTACATCTAGGATCATTTACTACGAAAAATACTTAGCAAAAAGTAAACGAAATATATCAGATTAACAGAGAGAGAGAGAGAGAGAGAGAGAGAGAGAGAGAGAGAGAGAGAGAGAGAAAACAACAACAAATTGTTGTTTAAAAAAATGTTGAAAAATTGCTGTTGAAAAAAATATTGCTGAAAATTTGTTGTTGAACCAACACAAAAATATTTAAAATTAAGTACTCTTTTTATATAATATTATTAAAACTTTATTTATTATTTAAATATCCTTAATATTGAGCACTACACACACACATATATATATATATATATATATATATATATATATATATATGTGTGTGTGTGTGTGTGTGTGTGTGTGTGTGTGTGTGTGTGTGTGTGTGCTGTTTCTTAAATCTTAAATCCCATATGAGTAATATATATATATATATAGGGAGAGAGGGAGACTGCTGGAAGATCGTATGTTTGGCAACAGGACTCTGCCCCATGCCACAAAAGCATTAGAACACAGTCATGGCTGTCAGACAATTTCTGCGACTACATCATCCCTTACATCTGGTCACCTAACTCCCCAGGCTGCACCTTGTTCGGTTATTATGTGTGCGGTGCTGTTGAGCGAGAGTTGAACAAAATTCCTTGTACCACGAAAGATCAACTATGGCAGCGTCCACCAACTTAAGCAAGGAGACCCTCTCAGAGATTCCAGAGTCATCTAGAGGCAATATTTGAAGACAATGCCGGTTTTATTGAATAAATTTACTCCTTAGTATTTCAAAATATTTTTGTAAATATATCTTTCATTTTTGCGTAATTTAGACTACAACTTATAAGCAAAAGCACAGTTAATTACATCTGATATTTGACCGATTCCAGATATGATTCCTGGTCTGCCTGTATCATTCTATCAATGAATATTTAAATCAAGGTGACCAAAATCTTTATCCAATGAGATGAGAAAGGAACTAACTAAATTCTTTAAGGACCATAAGCTAAATATTATTACCCATGCTAACGTTAAAGTGATCATTTTTTTTTGTACATATTACATTAGACGGCAATACATAACACATGCACCAAGGATTCATAGCCATACCCCCACCCCCGAGGTCGTGTAATGGTTAGCAAGCAGGTCTCGCTAGCACAATTACGAAGGATCAGTGAGTTCGATTCTCAATGGGTGCCCCATACTTTCGGCCTTGTCCCACACCTAAGCTAAGCTTAAAAAATCGCTACACTAAGGATTCATCACTACTACCTCTGCCGTATCCTGCGCGTGCGGCTCTCTGACCGGAACCCCAACTCGTCCATCCGCGCCAGATGCAACATTCTGGGCCTGAAAGAAACTCTGCTTAACAGGAGACTCCGGTGGTTCGGCTACGTGCTGCTGCGGCCTGGTGATGAGTTCGTCCGTAACCTGGTGGCGCCAAAAGCACCCACTGGTTGGAGAAAGCGCCGAGGTACTCAACTCAAGACGTGGCTCGCAATGGTCAGAGCAGATATGGAACTCATGTCCGCTCCTCGCGTTTTCGGGGTCCGACGCTGGAATCGCGAATTGCTCGTTCATGCCTTCGATTCTGCTGCCGATCGATGGGGGTGGATGTCCTTGACGTGCGATGCGGTTAATTCAGTTGGAGCCGACTCAACCCACCCCGAGTGAATGCCGTTACAAGACAAGAGAGGCAAGAAGCCACCGGTACGACGACATAAAATCCAACCAGCATAAAAAATCTTTGACAACTTACACTACAGTTTAGTTTATCGACCAACTCCAGTAACAAAGAAATATTTGACGATCAATATTGTGATATATATATATATATATATATATATATATATATATATATATATATATATATATATAATTATATACAGGGCGACTCAAAAGACGGGAACATTTTAACAATCCTATAAAACCAAGAGTCATCAAAGAAAAATATTTTATTCATAGTCATTGAAACCTTAAAACATGCCATTTAAGAAACAATCATGGAATTTTCATTTTTTTTAAATTACGTCCTGTAGATGGCGTCCTCCTGTACGAATGCATTCTTGAAATCTGCTGTTGAGATTCCTCATTGACTACTGCAACATCTCAGCTGGGATACTGTGAATTTCATCTTGAATTCTAAATGGCGAAATGTTTCCTTGCTCAAGGTTATTGTCTCGCAGTGTTGCCACTTGCTCATGTCTGGGAATACGAACTCAAAAAATTCCCGGTTTTTGGGTCACCCTGTATTTGACGATAATAAAACTAAATACACTAAAGGGCTAGAAAAGAGCAACCATAAAGAGAAAATTAGGGTATGTAGAAATTAACAACTTAATAAAGATAAGCGTAAGCTAAAACAACGCAAATGATACATCATATGGTTCAAACCTGTATATACATACACCGTGAAGCCATCATGAAAAACTGAAGACCTAAGGCTATATATATATAATGTTAAAACAGGTTTTCGTAAGATTACCGAAGTTAAGCAATGTCGAGTCTGGTCATTACCAGGATTACTTTCCACTTGAGAATAACAGGTGTTGGATGTTTTTGTAGTTTGATCGATAACATCTCGTAATTTGGAATCGTAGAGTCGAGTTACAATTCCAGTCGTGTTTGTTGTATTAATGCAAACGTATTTCAGAAATGTAGGGACCACCTCTTCTTCAATAGCTATGGGTTAAATAGTAGATAGATCTAGTGAGAAATAAGAGAAACAGATTGGAAAGGTGAGATGAGGAGAATGAAATTGAGAGAAGGAAATAATGATATTGATATAGAAGGAAAGTGTAATAAATAAATATAGGCGGAAGGAGACGGTGAAGAAATATATGGAAATGAAGAAAGAGAAAATAATGAGAGATGGAAAGAAAGGGAGAGAGAATTAAATGAACAGATTAAATAGAGATAAAAGGTGAGCTGAAAGGGGGAAAAGATAGAGTGTTAGAATAAAACAAAGAGACGTCAAAGTAGAGACGAAAGAGAGAAAGAAGAAGGAGACGAAGAAGAGGAGGAGGAGGAAAAAGAAGAAGAAATCTCAGAAGCGGAAGAAGATGAAGAATAAAAATTAGAAGAAAGTGAAGAAAGGAAGAATATCAAAAGTTAAGAAAAGTATGATAATCTATATGGAGAAAATTCCTGAAGATTTGCTAGAATAACGCCAAAGAATTTCAAGAAGACGAAGAAAAAAGTTAAGGATATAAAAACAATAAAGAACAATAAAATAGCGAAGAAGAAAGAAAGAAAGAGAGAAAGAAAGAATGAAAGAAAAGGTAAAAAGATGAATAAAACATTGAGAAAAAAGACGAGAAAACGGAAAGAAAATGCACGAAGCCACGATACATGAGAAAGAGGAAGATTTGAAGAAGAAGAAAAATACGACAAATAATAATAATAATAATAATAATAATAATAATAATAATAATAATAATAATAATTATAATAATAATAATAATAATAATAATAATAATAATTAAAAGAAGAAGAAAAAGAAGAAGACTCGGAAGAAGAAGACTTGAAAGAGGAAGACTCGGAAGACTCGGAAGAAGAAGAAGAAGAAGAAGAAGAAGAAGAAGAAGAAGAAGAAGAAGAAGAAGAAGACAAACTTGGAAGCGGAAGAAGAAGAAAATGAAGAAAGGAAGAATATCACAAGTAAAGAAAAAAATGATAATATATATGGAGAAAATTCCTGAAGATTTCCTAGAAAAACGCGAAAGAATTTGAGGACGAAGAAAAAAGTTATGAATATAAAGAAAAAGAGAACAGTAAACAGTGAAGAAAGAAGGAAAGAAAGAAGGAAAGAAAGAAGGAAAGGGAAAAGGAAAGAAAGGAGGAAAAAAAGGAGGAAAGAAAGAAGGAAAAAAGGAGGAAAGAAAGAAGGAAAGAAAGGAGGAAAGAAAGAAGGAAAGAAAGAAGGAAAGAAAGAAGGAAATAAAGGAGGAAAGAAAGAAGGAAAGAAATGAGGAAAGAAAGAAAGAAATAAAATAAATGTAAAAAGATGAATAATGCATTGAGATAAAATGGAAAATAAATAATGAGACAGAGGAGTAGAATAGAAAGAAAAAAAGCAGGACGAATGATCAGAACATGGCAACATGGATTGAAATACAGAGAACGAGAGAACGATAGAAAGAGTAACATAAGAAAGAGAGAGTGGACGTTAAAAGAGAGAAGGAAGTAAAGATAGTGTAATAGAGGGAAAAGAGAACAGGAAAGGGAGAAGGAAGTGTCGGAAAGAGAGAATGAAAATGGAGAAAAAAAGAGAAAGCGTGATAAAGAGAGTAAGAAATGGTGATTCAAAATAGGAGGTAAAAAAAGATGAAGAAAACCAGCAGAGGGAGTAAAATACCGAAAAAGAGAAAGAAGGAAAGAGGGAGAGAGAAAAAGTTAAAAACAGAAAGAAGTAAGCAAGCATATCGTAATAGAGGTGTAGAGAAAAAAAAAGTGAATGAAAGACGGGACAGTATAAAGCAGAAAGAAAGAAAAAAAAGAGAATGAAAGAAAAGAATAAAGAGAAATAAAGAAAAAAGTAAAGAGAATCAAAGAAAAACTAAAGAAAAAATGAAAAAGAAAGAAAAATTAAAAGTAAGGAAAAAAGTAAAAAAAACGAAAAAAAAAGACGAGAATGAAAGAAAAATAAAAAGAATGAAAGAAAAATAAAGAGAATGAAAGAAAAATAAAGAGAATGAAAGAAAAATAAAGAGAGAGGACAAAAAAGAAAGAAAAACGGAAGGAAAAAATAAATATATAGACCGAATAAAAAAAACCGAATAGTAAAGGATAAAAGAAAAAAAAGGAAAATATATAGAAAGGAAAAAAATATAGGAAAAGAATGAAAAAAGAAAGAGTAAAGAAGAAGAAAAAGTATAGAGAAAGAAAGGAAAAAAGAATTAAGGAGAGAGGTGAAGGAAGATAAAGATAAAAAAAATACAGAGAAAGAAAGGGAGGGATACAAAGAGAGAACGTAAATAAATCAAAAGAGAGACGAGAGGGAACATTGTAATCGAGGGAAAAGACCAAAAGAAAGGGGAGAAAGGAAGAGTGTATTGGGCAAAAGAGAGAGAAGATATAAACAATAGAGAGAGTATTTTATAAAAAGTGGAAGAAGAAAAGCGATTCAAACTAGAAATAAAGAAAGAAAGAAAGAAATAAAGAAAAAATAATAGAGAGTAGTGAAAAAATAAGATGGAGTAAAATGCAAGCAAGGTGAAAGAGACAGAAAAAGAGAGCAGAATTGATAGAAAAAGAGAAGAAAACACCTTGAATAGATGGAAATAGTAAAAAGAAAAGAGAGAGAAAAAGGGAGGGCAAATAGAAGAAGGAGAGTAAGATGCATTAAAATGGATAGATAGAAAGAAAGAAAGAAAGAAAGAAAGAAAGAATAGAGACTAGTGAAAAAATAAGATAGAGTAAAATGCAAGCAAGGTGAAAGAGACAGAGAAAAAGAGAGCAGAATTGAAAGAAAAAGAGAAGAAAACACCTTGAATAGATGGAAATAGGAAAAAGAAAAGAGAGAGAAAAAGGGAGAGCAAGTAGAAGAAGGAGAGTAAGATGCACTAAAATAGAAAGAAAGAAAGAAAGAAAGAACGAAAGAATAGAGACTAGTGAAAAAATAAGATGGAGTAAAATGCAAGCAAGGTGAAAGGGACAGAGAAAAATAGAGCAGAATTGAAAGAAAAAGAGAAGAAAACACCATGAATAGATGGAAATAGGAAAAAGAAAAGAGAGAGAAAAAGGGAGAGCAAGTGTAAGCAGGAGAATAAGATGCACTAAAATGGAAAGAAAGAAAGAAAGAAAGAAAGAAAGAAAGAATAGAGACTAGTGAAAAAATAAGATAGAGTAAAATGCCAACAAGGTGAAAGAGACAGAGAGAAAGAGAAAGCGGAATTGAAAAAAAAGAGAAGGAAGAAAACACCTTCAATAGATGGAAATAGGAAAAAGAAAAGAGAGAGAAAAAGAGAGAACAAGTAGAAGAAGGAGTGTAAGATGCACTAAAATGGAGAGAAAGAGAGAAAAGAAAAATGTAATGAATAAATAAATGAACGGAGATAGTCAATACATAAGCACAAACCCACCAAGTGAAGCGAAGAAGCGATCGTCGGCGGTTGAAGGACGGTGACGGCGATGTTGAATGCTCATCTGGAAATATCGTCAGGGTTTGAAGAGAAGGAAATGGGATAGAACGTATGGGGCGTTGTAGGAACAGAATTACGCTTGTGTGCGGATCCCGGGTATGGTGAAGGGCAACAAAATAGGGAAAAATGCAAAACAAAGCAAAAACAACGAGTGAAAGGCGCGCTTAAAGTTTCTGTTGAAGACGTCGGATGCAATTAATCTATAGGAAACGAACGCAAACGGGCGGAGGAAACACGCGCGCCGCAAGGTTCGTATATCGAAATGAAACTCTGAATCAGGTGACGCGAGTAGGGTACACATCGAAATTTCCCCAATGTCTATCGCCCCCTTTCACGTTTGATTGGAGTGAGACTAGTTTTATATATAGGAACGTTTTCGCATTTCTCTTAGAGAGCAATATCGATCGAAATAAAATCTATCTATCTATCTATCTATCTATCTATCTATCTATCTATCTATCTTAGTCTGTTCATTATCTATCTGATTCTGTTCAAATCTCTCTATCTCAGTCTCTTCATATCTGTCTATGTTTCCATCTATCTCTCTTAATTTGTTGATTGTCTATCTATCTATCTATCTATCTATCTATCTTAGTCTGTTCATTATCTAGCTTAGTCCGTTCATTATCTATCTATCTATCTATCTATCTATCTATCTATCTATCTTAGTTCATTATCTATCTTAGTCCGTTCATTATCTATCTATCTATCTATCTATCTATCTATCTATCTATCTATCTATCTATCTATTATGTTCATTATTATCTATCTCTCTTAGTCTGTTCATTATCTATCTGATTCTGTTCATATCTATCTATCTACCTCAGTCTCTTCATATCTGTCTTTCTATCTGTCTTAGTCTGTCCATCATTCATCCATTTATCTATTTTAGTGTGTTCATTATCTATCTATCTATCTATCTATCTATCTATCTATCTATCTATTTATCTATCTATCTATCTATCTATCTATCTATTTATCTATCTATCTATTTATCTCAGTCTCTTCATATCTATCTTTGTATATATCTCTCTTAGTCTGTTCATTATCTATCTATCTGATTCAGTTCATATCTATCTACCTCAGTCTCTTCATATCTGTTTATCTTTCTATCTATCTCTCTTAGTCTGTTCATTATTCATCTATTTATCTATTTTAGTCTGTTCATTATCTATCTAGCTACCTATCTCAGTCTCTTCGTATCTATCTATCTATCTATCTATTTTTTTGTTTTCATTTAGATTGCTTTTTACCTTTCTCTCCCAATCTTTCTTTACAACCTCCTCCGGGCACATCTCACCTACTATTCCAAATATCTTCCCACTTAATATCATTATACACATTTTCTCATCTGGAAAGTTTAACTGATTTTTCAAACCGGCTTGCGATCAAGCAGGTACTACACTCTAATCCTAGATAGAAACCGGTAAATCCATATCCACAGACAAGAAAAATGATATAGGTATATTTTGAATTATTAATACCGCTCTGATTCTGTTGTTTATCTTTTTGCAAATAGGCTAAACCTATTCGAATTTCAGCAGTATTCATTTTTGATGAACTCTCTGAAAACCATGAGTTCACTTCTTTGACCTCGTCATCCCAATTGCCAGACCCGTTGCTAGCCTCTCGCAACTTTGTTTCTATTATCATGGGTTAATCTTCCAAACATCTATATATCCCAGTTTCACCAGAGTAGACCTTAACGGCTAAGATGCATTTTTCCACGCACACAGTGTGGACTCTTCTTCATTCTCTTCGTATACTATTAGTAAAGGAAAAAATCTACTGAAACAGCTTCTTCTATTGTAGCAATACGATTCATCCCACATGTATAGGAGATAAATAAATAAATTCATTTACCTTTTAATTCAATTTAATGACCAGGGTTCTTAGGAATGTTGTTTCCAGCCCATCTGTTGTCAATTTAATGACCAGGCTTTTAAAGAACCCTGTCTACAGCCCGACTTTGAATTGGCAAACATAAAAATTTGTTACAGATTTTAGATAATCATAAAAGTAGAGTCCTTTAAAAACTGACCACCCAAAAGCTGAATGTGTGGTCCTCTTTTCCAGAACACGAGTTCTAGAACAATGTTCTAGTTCCACGTGCCATGTTAAATGGATGCCAGTTATCAGTTATCTCTTGATA
>OZ010613.1:59046402-59111402 GCA_963932145.1 Acanthosepion lycidas | reverse complement strand
GTCTACCCAGGGTTCAGGTGGACATTCCAACCACGTGAAAAAGAATAAAACGGCCAAAACATTGTGATAAATATGGCAACAAAGATGAGGACAATAGTCCGAATAATGTAAATAGTGTACATAATACTTGATCACGGAAATATAGACAGATCCTGAAGGGCCGAAATCTTGTGATGAATATGGTAAAAAAGATGAGGACAATATTCCGAATAATGTAAATAGTTTACATATTACGTCATCTCAGAAATATAGACATATACTGAAGGGCCGAAACGTTGTAATAAATATGGCTACAAAGATGAGGGCAATAGTCCGAATAATGTAAATAGTTTACATAATACTTCATCTCAGAAATATAGACAGATACTGAAGGGCTGAAACGTTGTAAAAAATATGGCGACAAAGATGAGAGCAATAGTCCGAATAATGTAAATAGTTTACATAATACTTCATCTCAGATATATGGACAGATACTGAAGGGCAGAAACGTTTTGATAAATATGTCAACAAAGTTGATAGTCCGAATAATGTAAATACTGTACATAATACTTCATCACAGAAATATAGACAGATCCTGAAGTGCCGAAACCTTGTGATGAATATGGTAAAAAAGATGAGGAAAAAAGTCCGAATAATGTAAATAGTGTTCAAAAAATAAGTACAGCTATATTTTATTACAGTTTTTCATCTCTATTTGCGGCGGATTTTCAAGAGATTTCATATAAAATTCTTGAGATTTTGATATGAGAATACATTCACCGAACTGTTGAATCTGGTTTTCATTAAAAAAAAAAAATTCTTGGCAAACTTTAACTTCCGCCCCCACAAAATTGAAACCGCAATTATTTTCTACTCCCTTCACTCGTTGGGTAAGTATATTAACAGGATTATTTACATACGTGAACAAATTACGATGCGATATTATTAAGTTTTATAAGTATTTATTAATAATGATTTTATAAGAAAATAAAAAAAAATGAAAAATCTTTTTATTAATTTCTTTATTTTAAATTATGAAAATATGTAATATGTAAAGTATCTACAATGTATTATCTATTATTTACTATCTTTATAAATAATTATGAAAAGAAATATGTATTTATAATTTCATGAAAAATATCCTGAATTACGACATGAAAGAAATGCCTGTAACAATTCACATTTACAGTTGCTCATCGTTAACAGGTTATTTAATAGTTCCTATGTATGACGATAAACTACATCTGTCAGCAAGGGCTGAGATGAAGAGCCTGGAACCATCTCTAAATTTCTTTTGTTCCCAGGTCCACTCTGACACGGTGTTGTAGCAACTGCTAGAGTCTCAGCTATGAGAAAATAGTGAACACCTAAAAATAAATAAATAAACAAAACAAAACAAAAAAACACTATGAAAGTATAAGTATACTTATATATAGTATAAGTATACATATATATAGTATATACTATAATTATACCTATATATAGCAAAAAACTAGCAATACCTTTTTTTTATAGCAAAATGACCTTCGCTCTTTTCGGTTACATAAAAAAAGCAAAATATAATATATCGCCCGTTGAAATCCATTCCATTTCCTTGTACTCGTTATTTATATTATTATAACAGCAAAATCCAAAGTCCAAATCCTGTAAAGGCATAATTATCTCTTTTGGTGTCCTCCCTCTAAGTGTCTATGCTAGTCTCTTCCGCCTACTATAAGTTTAGTAGGAGAGAATGTTCGGGTTACAGTGAAGAGTGAATAGATTGAGCGCTAGTTAATTCGATACACTCTCACTAGTCATGTAATTACTGTTTAATATACGATATATCTTCAACCATGCTCTGTATTATTACTTAAACATCTACTTGTTTGTAACCTCATCCATTCCACAAAATATTAAATATCTAATTTTTAAATTGATTGAGTTTCTTTTTCCAGATAATCAGATAAGACGTTTAGTCATTTTGACACAATTTTTCGTAGGAAACAATGAAAAACATTTTGAGTTATCCCGCTAAAATGTGAGCAGGATAAAATTGTTTTGTGTCAGGACCACTGTCTTCCCAACTGAGAAATGGTGAGAGGAAAAAGATCATTCTGGACTCCAGTAATGATACCAACATTCATACTCTGGCTTCGACCTTCAGAGTCCATTCAAGTACCATCAAGAAAACGGTGAATAAATTCAAAAACGAGAGAAAAGTAGAGAGAAAAGGTGGGGCGCATTCGTAACCTACCGGAGATCGCTTATTCTTTTAAATAAATAGACCATCTAATAAATAAACGGAGCGTTTACTCAAATATGGGCATCCAATAAAGGTAACATTGAAAGTGATAAAATCCGTTACTTCTTTAGAAATAAATGATATTAAATGAGCAAAATTTGATATATGATTAAATTAACTAAGAAACCGACAAGCTATAGACACAGTTATAAATACGTCGATTGTCTAGATATAGTCCCGCATCATAAAAATGACATTGAATGTGTTAGGAAGTTTGGTGATCTCGTAAAATGCACCAAATCAACTCAACCCGTTTATTCAAAGAGTACGACTTAGGTTCAATGATTTGAATTAATTTTCGTTGTCTTGGCGCCGAAAGAATTGGCAAACAAATTCATTAATTAAATATTTCTTTCTGCTTTTCTAATCTTCGCAGTTGAATACTTAAAATTCAACAGACTGTAAATCAATATATTTCCCCCGTTCTATTGCGTATCTTTCCACAAACTTCCAACATATATATATATATATATATATATATATATATATATATATATATATATATATATATAAGTGAACATAGATGTCAACACTTAGAGGCAACAGTCTGTTTCATGCTAGACGCAACGTTAGACAACGTGTACTGTTATATTTCTGGGCAATTTATATAAACGGGTCAGACGGAAAAAATAGCTATAACAGTTATATAACGATAAAAAAATACTACATTAGTTAAAATTCGAAAACTGAAAAGTGTAAACAAAAATATCCAGTATAATACATGAATAATAATAAATCAAGTAAATTAGATTAATTTAAATTCATCCAAATAAATAAAAACAATCTAACAAACCGATCTTGATAAATTAACAGTTAGAAAAAAAAATAAAGATAATCAATCCAAATAAATACATGAAGTAATAAACAAAATAGATTAAAAACTGCTCCCGCCAAAATAACAGTTAGAATAAACTACCACAATCAACCCAAGAAATGAATAAATACCTTTAATTATCTTCCCAAACAAAAACAAAACAAAACTATTAAATAAGCGATATAAGGTTAATAAAAACACCGATTAAAATAAATAAATAAATAAATAAATATATATATATATATATATATATATATATATATATATATATATAAGATAAGAAATAAAAATAAAAATAATGACAAGCAAAATAATTTAAACCAAATAAATGAATAAACAAATAAACGACTTCTGTTAAAATAACCGCCAAAATAGACTGTCCCTAATGCACAACCGACCCGTATATATAAATAGTCGAGAAAAATAACAGCACTCGTGGCCTGACGATTGCATGTAGCATGAAACAGACTGTCGCCTCTTAGTGTTGACTTCTATGTTCACATTTATATTTACACACGCTCTATCTCTGATATTGAGCACTTTATCCCATAAATATAGCACATCTATAAACTATATTTCTTCATATATATATATATGTGTGTGTGTGTGTGTGCCCGTTCAGAGATTGTATCTATGATAATAATAATAATAATAATAATAATAATAATAATAATAATAATAATAATAAAACATACTACATATATTGGTTTTACTTCAACCACGCTAATTTTGATATTCACCGGACAGCTTGATGGTAAGATGACCAGACGAAAGCAACCCACAAACTAACCTGGTGACGTTCAGTGAATGCATGACCGATCAGGCTTTGGGAGAAGATGGCAAAAATACAAAAGTTATTAAAAGCTACAAAAGAAATGAAATAGTGGAGAGCGACGATCTCCAGCGTATTGAAGGAACACAGCTAATATAATTATCTATCGCACTGGGGGTGGTCCAAAGTTTAGTTTTTTGTTATTTTATTTAGGTTATAGATTTCAAATATTATACGCATTTTCTTCCCAAAAATAATTAAAAAAATAGGGCTGCGTATTATGCACAGCTAAAAAAAAAATTAAATAATTGCTGTTTCATGGGTCGATTTCAGCTGCGAAATGACTACTCACCACAAACATACGACAATTTGACCCTAACATTCAGCAATTGACAACCCTTAAGGATGACATATAGAATCATATGTACCTAACCATACTTGCAAATGTAAAATAAAATAAGAATTATCATAAAACTATGCTAGAATAATATTATTCTACGTTTAAAAACATTTTTAAATAAGAATAGGAAACGCTGGCCGTAATGAAATTGGCGAAATTCAATTTATCTGGTTTGATTACTATACAAGGGGTGCGTATTATGCATGAGTAGAGGCATTTTCTCTCATTCATATATATATATATATATATATATATATATATATATATAAGGGTATTAAAAAAGAATGAACCGATTTCATAACGAATTGATTCAGTTGTCAAGCATCATTATATAATGAGTCAGTGACTATTTGAAAGTAGAGCTTTCTAAGTTTTGATTGGCTGCCACATTGGCGCTGTATTCGCGTCCTATCTCCGGCAACTTTCAGTTGTTTGTTTACCCCCGGAATGGCGACTCCTCAGCAAAAGACGTTCTATGTTCTCGAGTTCGCGAAAAAATAAATGCGGTGCAGCGTGTTTTCAGAGATTAATCCGCCCTCTCCGAAGATCATTCGACGGTGGTTAAAACAGTTTCAAGAGACTGGGTGTCTGTGTAAAGGGAAAAGTCCAGTACGACTAAGAGTATCGGAGGAAGAATTGGCGAGAATCCGTGCTGTTTTTGAAGGGAGTCCGCGGAAGTCCACAAATCGTAATAACCGTGAGTTTACGATCTCTCAATCCACTATGTGGCATGCGCTAAGATTTTTGCATTTGATACCTTACAGACTACGCCTCGTTCAGGCACTTATGTTCCACCGCTGCACGCTTACATCGAACAACAAAAACAAACAACTCAGAGGATCTTGATATATTGATACGTGTCTGGAAAAAAATCTTTTATCGCATTGATGTTGCCCGTACTGGAAGGGGTGGCCACACTGAACATTTGGAAGGAAATAAAAGTTTATTACGAGTAGAATACTTGTGACTTGGCTAGAGTTTTCCATTGCTTTTCCTTCTTAAAATATTTAATAATGAAATCGGTTCATTCTTTTTAAATAAACCTGTATATATATATATATATATATATATATATATATATATATATATATAGTTTAAATGATACAGATAAATATGAATAAATAAATATATATGAATATATAAATATACTTGCTTTTTCTAATTATTCTTGATTGCACATCATTTCTCTTATAAATGCCCTCGTTTTTAGGCCCTCCACCTTTTTTTTCCTTCTCTCATCTTTTCTTTTCTTGTATACATAACGTTAGTAATGCAAATCAGACGGGAAATTTTCACATATACATCGGCAGTATGAATTGGCTGGATTTTAAGTTTAGATCATATCGTTTTTTATTGTGCATAGTGTCACCACAAATGTATCCACACGTTTCCGCTGTCCGTTTTTTTAAAATTTTAGGTCAGCGAATCGGGATCGAATTATGCATCGAAAAATAATTCATATTTATCTGTAACTCACTCATTTAAATCGTTAATTAACTCCTCTCTTTAAAACTTCTCTCTGTTAAATTTTAATTCCCCCCTTCACATTTAGGCCTTTTCTGTTCTTCTTTCTTCTATTACACCCTCTCTCTAGAGCTTTTATTTCACTCTCACACTTGTTTCCCACTCCCACACATACACTCTCACTAAAACTTTGTTCTTTATACCCGGTGATATATTTTTAAAATTTCTTTTTGAATTTGTAGTTCTGATAAATTGGATCGAAATATTAGTGTTTGAGCCTTTTATGCTATATTCTTAATCTGTCCTGGACTTTGAGTTCTACCAGGATTCTCTCCTCTTGGGAATTTGTATCTATATCTATATATATATATATATATATATATATATATATATATATATATATATATTGACCACTAATGTTATCTGTCTCTTTTTCTTTCTCTCTCTCTGTGTATATATATATATATATATATATATATATATATATATGAAAACGACTATAGAAAAACTGTGTTATTAAGTGACACGTTTCATCGAATGTGGTCATTTTCAAAGCAAAAACGAAACATTTATTGAAAACAAAGTAACTATTAGCAAAAAACAAAATGTCTTTTGCAACTAGAAGACTGTAGAAAACGCTATTGTATTCATATTTTCAACTGAAAATTACGTCAAATTACGAAAGGTGGGTGACCGAAGCGAGCCTGGTTCGTGTGGACAGGGCAAGTCTTGATTTTCTCTTTTAAGTCCCCTTGATGCAACGGGGCGATTTTCTTGTTCCCTTCACTGGTTAACTTAGACACTGTTATGTTTTCCTAGTTAATGTGAATAAGTGTTGTGCCTGGCCTGTTTCCCGGCATTCTCTTTCGGCCCATGTTGAGATTCCCAACCTCCCCAGGTTATTTTGTTCTCAGTTTTTCATCTCGATTTGTTCAGGCTTTGATTTCCCCACTCCCGCCATCTATTTTTATCCTTCCCATTCCATTAGTGACTGTGTTTCTTCATTCTGTCTTTCGGCAGAATATAGCAGCCTCTCTTATTATTTTGAGGGATAGACGGTTCTTCTTTTTCCTTTATACATATTGTCATTTTCTTCAGGTTAACTCTGAGAAATTTTTCATATCTGTATACATATGTATATGTCCTTGGAGAAAGGTGACTTGTAAAACAGGTTATGCTGTCCATGATTCAGGCCAGCAGCCAAGAACTTTATTCTCTTTCCCAAGTTTTTTTTTTCGCTCTCGCCATCTGTGAATGGGAAACGAAGTAATCTTAATGTGAGAAAAAGCACTTCTAACAACTGGCGACAGATATTTCAGGCTTGTTTCACCTCAACACTTAACTTAATGTGAAGCCATTAGTAATACCCTGGCGACGGGTCTGACATGGTGAATGTTTTGGGTTACGAGAGAAATCTGAGAAAACAAATACTAAAATGTATAGAATATATTTGTAATTCAGTTCAATTCTGTGTTTCTTTTTGGCAGATTCATCGATAACTTTGCTGTAAAATGTATCAGCACCACGCTATACTTTCCTCTTCTTCAAAAAGTCATTATTCCGGGCAATGAAAACCAAATTACTCAATCTCTCTTCACTTTGAAACCATCTCATATAATTATTTACACGTTTTAATGAAGAAAACTATCTCTCACAGGAAGCAGATGCGACAGGTATGGTCTGAACTAGGGGTATTTATTTTGTTACCTCGGACAGAACTTTGTTGAGTTCAACTTCCAGCATTATGCCGCCTAATTCTTGGATACTTTGCAAATATATCTGGCAGAAAATGATTTCAGCTAGCATTTCAATCAACCAAAATCACATATGTTTTTTTACAGATATGCATGAGAAAAATTCTACGAAAGTATTTTTTTTTTCATAAGCGAGAAAAAAGCTTCGTATTCAAAAAATCTGAAATACCCATTACTTTAAATCTTTGTCCAACACACGCACACACACACACACACACACACATATATATACATATATATATATATATATATATATATATATATATATATATGTGTGTGTGTGTGTGTGTGTGTTTGTGTGTGTGTATGTAGAATAGAAATCCAAAATGATCTCATTCGAATAGCTATTTCGGACCAGAAAGAATGTAGTTCTTGTCAAATCAGAGGAGTTAAGAATTTTTATTTTATTTCTTTCTCTACTGAGTAGAAAATATACATTTTATATACATTTTTGTAGGTCGAAATGATTATTCGAATGGTGTAATTTTGTATTTCTATTCCATGTAATTTATATGCTCTTTTATAATAAATAGTTTGAGCTCTCTTTTTGCATCAGTTAATTATATATTATTAGGATTCACTGGAATTATATACCAACGGCTTATTACCTGAGTCACTGGTATGTTTATTCTGAAACAAATACATAAAAATTCACCTTCCTCTCTGCAGCGGAGCTGATAGCTCAGGACAAAAATCTCTAAATGATGCCAAATCGATTGGGTTTCAGTCCTAGAATGAGGCAATCGGATGTCTAGCCACACTGATCAGACGTAATACAGCGAAACAATCTCTCTGCGGATCACACACACACACAAATACACACACATATGTATGTATGTATGTATGTATGTATGTATGTATGTATGTATGTATGTATGTATGTGGGGGCGGGAGACACGGTGGAGTAATGGATATCGGCTTGGATTCAGGAATCGGTGAGCCGAGTTCGAATTTCAGTCGAATCCATTACATTCACTTACGTGCTAATACCCTTGGGAAGGTATGAATCCTCTTCTTCTCCCTCCAGCTATGGGTAAAATAGCAGGACAGACTATGGCAACTGGTCTAGGAGAAGGACAACTCTGAATTCAAAACCTGCGGAGGGTCGTTTGGGTTCCTTGTGGCATTCGGTGCACCAGGTCTCTGTATTCGTCCCTCCAAAAGTGTGGATGGTCCTGCACGAGGCCTTCCCCACTATAATCAAATCTCATGTGCCGCTGTCGGGCTGCCGGTTTCCTGGAAACTGATCTGCTTGACCCTCATACGTCGAATCTAGACGGGAGAGTCGATCATCATGTAGCGGGGGGTGCTAACGCTCATTTCCCTGTTAGTATATGCACATATAAAAATGATAATGAGTAAAAGAGGAATAGAGTTGAAAATAATTTATGGAAGCACGTACGCATGAACAATCGGGTGAACCTTTTCATGTTTACTGATGTTTGTAATTGCACAGGCTTCCTTACACTACAGTGGAATTAAACAGATTGATACAACCGAAGGCACGTGATCTCTTGCCGGCACGCGTTTCGTCTTTTCAGTACTACTTACATCCTATTTTTTTTCCTTTTTCATCCAAGATATTTCATGGTCTGTCACTTTCCTTTTCAATTGATTAAACACCAACAACAACAACCACAACACCGCCGAATAAAACCCGATGTAATGAAAGTATTCGTTAAAAATATTAATATCGCAACGGAGATTCCGGGAGAATTCAAACGGGAAAGAAAAACTAGAAAGTTAGAACGCTTGACTGTGATAGACAAAAAAGCAGAACAAGGAAATGTTAATGAAAAACAGAAGGAAAAGTAATAATGAAGCCATGTTGAAAAGATTAAATAATTATTTTAAAAAGCAAAATATTCTGGGAAGAAAAAAAAAACGAAGAGAAAGTCAGAAAGAAAGAAAGGTAAAGGAAAGTATAGAAGGTAGGGGGGGAAGAGAAACAACTCGAGGAAAGAAAAACAAATAGAGGAAAGATGAAAAAGAAAGGTAAAGGAAAGTATAGAAGATAGGGGCGAGGAAGACAAACAAATCGAGGAAGGAAAAACAAATAGAGGAAAGATGAAAAAGAAAGGTAAAGAGAAGTATAGAAGATAGGGGGAGGAAGAGAAACAAATCGAGGAAAGAAAGACAAATAAAGGAAAGATGAAAAAGAAAGGTAAAGGAAAGTATAGAAGATAGGGGGGAGGAAGAGAAACAAATCGAGGAAAGAAAAACAAATAAAGGAAAGATGAAAAAGAAAGGTAAAGGAAAGTATAGAAGATAGGGGGGAGGAAGAGAAACAAATCGAGGAAAGAAAGACAAATAAAGGAAAGATGAAAAAGAAAGGTAAAGAGAAGTATAGAAGATAGGGGGGAGGAAGAGAAACAAATCGAGGAAAGAAAGACAAATAAAGGAAAGATGAAAAAGAAAGGTAAAGGAAAGTATAGAAGATAGGGGGGAGGAAGAGAAACAAATCGAGGAAAGAAAAACAAATAAAGGAAAGATGAAAAAGAAAGGTAAAGGAAAGTATAGAAGATAGGGGGGAGGAAGAGAAACAAATCGAGGAAAGAAAGACAAATAAAGGAAAGATGAAAAAGAAAGGTAAAGGAAAGTATAGAAGATAGGGGGGAGGAAGAGAAACAAATCGAGGAAAGAAAGACAAATAAAGGAAAGATGAAAAAGAAAGGTAAAGGAAAGTATAGAAGATAGGGGGGAGGAAGAGAAACAAATCGAGGAAAGAAAGACAAATAAAGAAAAGATGAAAAAGAAAGGTAAAGGAAAGTATAGAAGATAGGGGGAGGAAGAGAAACAAATCGAGGAAAAAAGACAAATAAAGGAAAGATGAAAAAGAAAGGTAAAGGAAAGTATAGAAGATAGCGGGGAGGAAGAGAAACAAATCGAGGAAAGAAAGACAAATAAAGGAAAGATGAAAAAGAAAGGTAAAGGAAAGTATAGAAGATAGGGGGGAGGAAGAGAAACAAATCGAGGAAAGAAAGACAAATAAAGAAAAGATGAAAAAGAAAGGTAAAGGAAAGTATAGAAGATAGGGGGGAGGAAGAGAAAAAAATCGAGGAAAGAAAGACAAATAAAGAAAAGATGAAAAAGAAAGGTAAAGGAAAGTATAGAAGATAGGGGGGAGGAAGAGAAACAACTCGAGGAAAGAAAAACAAATAGAGGAAAGATGAAAAAGAAAGGTAAAGGAAAGTATAGAAGATAGGGGGGAGGAAGAGAAACAAATCGAGGAAAGAAAAACAAATAGAGGAAAGATGAAATAGAAAGGTAAATAGAAGTATAGAAGATAGGGGGGAAGAAGACAAACAAATCGAGGAAAGAAAGACAAATAAAGGAAAGATGAAAAAGAAAGGTAAAGGAAAGTATAGAAGATAGGGGGGAGGAAGACAAACAAATCGAGGAAAGAAAGACAAATAGAGGAAAGATGAAAAAGAAAGATAAAGGAAAGTATAGAAGATAGGGGGGAGGAAGAGAAACAAATCGAGGAAAGAAAAACAAATAGAGGAAAGATGAAAAAGAAAGGTAAATAGAAGTATAGAAGATAGGGGGGAAGAAGACAAACAAATCGAGGAAAGAAAGACAAATAAAGGAAAGATGAAAAAGAAAGGTAAAGGAAAGTATAGAAGATAGGGGGGAAGAAGACAAACAAATCGAGGAAAGAAAGACAAATAAAGGAAAGATGAAAAAGAAAGGTAAAGGAAAGTATAGAAGATAGGGGGGGAGGAAGACAAACAAATCGAGGAAAGAAAGACAAATAGAGGAAAGATGAAAAAGAAAGGTAAAGGAAAGTATAGAAGATAGGGGGGAGGAAGAGAAACAAATCGAGGGAAGAAAGACAAATAAAGAAAAGATGAAAAAGAAAGGTAAAGGAAAGTATAGAAGATAGGGGGGAGGAAGAGAAACAACTCGAGGAAAGAAAAACAAATAGAGGAAAGATGAAAAAGAAAGGTAAAGGAAAGTATAGAAGATAGGGGGGAGGAAGAGAAACAAATCGAGGAAAGAAAAACAAATAGAGGAAAGATGAAAAAGAAAGGTAAATAGAAGTATAGAAGATAGGGGGGAAGAAGACAAACAAATCGAGGAAAGAAAGACAAATAAAGGAAAGATGAAAAAGAAAGGTAAAGGAAAGTATAGAAGATAGGGGGGAGGAAGACAAACAAATCGAGGAAAGAAAGACAAATAGAGGAAAGATGAAAAAGAAAGGTAAAGGAAAGTATAGAAGATAGGGGGAGGAAGAGAAACAAATCGAGGAAAGAAAAAAAAATAAAGGAAAGATGAAACAGAAAGGTAAAGAGAAGTATAGAAGATAGGGGGGAGGAAGACAAACAAATCGAGGAAAGAAAGACAAATAAAGGAAAGATGAAAAAGAAAGGTAAAGGAAAGTATAGAAGATAGGGGGGAGGAAGAGAAACAAATCGAGGAAAGAAAAACAAATAGAGGAAAGATGAAAAAGAAAGGTAAAGAGAAGTATAGAAGATAGGGGGGAGGAAGAGAAACAACTCGAGGAAAGAAAGACAAATAAAGAAAAGATGAAAAAGAAAGGTAAAGGAAAGTATAGAAGATAGGGGGGAGGAAGAGAAACAAATCGAGGAAAGAAAGACAAATAAAGGAAAGATGAAAAAGAAAGGTAAAGAGAAGTATAGAAGATAGGGGGGAGGAAGAGAAACAACTCGAGGAAAGAAAGACAAATAAAGAAAAGATGAAAAAGAAAGGTAAAGGAAAGTATAGAAGATAGGGGGGAGGAAGAGAAACAAATCGAGGAAAGAAAGACAAATAAAGAAAAGATGAAAAAGAAAGGTAAAGAGAAGTATAGAAGATAGGGGGGAGGAAGACAAACAAATCGAGGAAAGAAAGACAAATAAAGGAAAGATGAAAAAGAAAGGTAAAGAGAAGTATAGAAGATAGGGGGGAGGAAGAGAAACAACTCGAGGAAAGAAAGACAAATAAAGAAAAGATGAAAAAGAAAGGTAAAGGAAAGTATAGAAGATAGGGGGGAGGAAGAGAAACAAATCGAGGAAAGAAAGACAAATAAAGAAAAGATGAAAAAGAAAGGTAAAGGAAAGTATAGAAGATAGGGGGGAGGAAGACAAACAAATCGAGGAAAGAAAGACAAATAAAGGAAAGATGAAAAAGAAAGGTAAAGGAAAGTATAGAAGATAGGGGGGTAGGAAGAGAAACAAATCGAGGAAAGAAAAACAAATAGAGGAAAGATGAAAAAGATAGGTAAAGGAAAGTATAGAAGATAGGGGGAGGAAGACAAACAAATCGAGGAAAGAAAGACAAATAAAGGAAAGATGAAAAAGAAAGGTAAAGGAAAGTATAGAAGATAGGGGGGAGGAAGACAAACAAATCGAGGAAAGAAAGACAAATAGAGGAAAGATGAAAAAGAAAGGTAAAGGAAAGTATAGAAGATAAGGGGAGGAAGAGAAACAAATCGAGGAAAGAAAAACAAATAGAGGAAAGATGAAAAAGAAAGGTAAAGAGAAGTATAGAAGATAGGGGGGAGGAAGACAAACAAATCGAGGAAAGAAAGACAAATAAAGGAAAGATGAAAAAGAAAGGTAAAGGAAAGTATAGAAGATAGGGGGGAGGAAGACAAACAAATCGAGGAAAGAAAAACAAATAGAGGAAAGATGAAAAAGAAAGGTAAAGAGAAGTATAGAAGATAGGGGGGAGGAAGAGAAACAACTCGAGGAAAGAAAGACAAATAAAGAAAAGATGAAAAAGAAAGGTAAAGGAAAGTATAGAAGATAGGGGGGAGGAAGAGAAACAAATCGAGGAAAGAAAGACAAATAAAGGAAAGATGAAAAAGAAAGGTAAAGAGAAGTATAGAAGATAGGGGGGAGGAAGAGAAACAACTCGAGGAAAGAAAGACAAATAAAGAAAAGATGAAAAAGAAAGGTAAAGGAAAGTATAGAAGATAGGGGGGAGGAAGACAAACAAATCGAGGAAAGAAAAACAAATAGAGGAAAGATGAAAAAGAAAGGTAAAGAGAAGTATAGAAGATAGGGGGGAGGAAGACAAACAAATCGAGGAAAGAAAGACAAATAAAGGAAAGATGAAAAAGAAAGGTAAAGAGAAGTATAGAAGATAGGGGGGAGGAAGAGAAACAACTCGAGGAAAGAAAGACAAATAAAGAAAAGATGAAAAAGAAAGGTAAAGGAAAGTATAGAAGATAGGGGGGAGGAAGAGAAACAAATCGAGGAAAGAAAGACAAATAAAGAAAAGATGAAAAAGAAAGGTAAAGGAAAGTATAGAAGATAGGGGGGAGGAAGACAAACAAATCGAGGAAAGAAAGACAAATAAAGGAAAGATGAAAAAGAAAGGTAAAGGAAAGTATAGAAGATAGGGGGGGAGGAAGAGAAACAAATCGAGGAAAGAAAGACAAATAAAGAAAAGATGAAAAAGATAGGTAAAGGAAAGTATAGAAGATAGGGGGAGGAAGAGAAACAAATCGAGGAAAGAAAGACAAATAAAGAAAAGATGAAAAAGAAAGGTAAAGGAAAGTATAGAAGATAGGGGGGAGGAAGACAAACAAATCGAGGAAAGAAAGACAAATAAAGAAAAGATGAAAAAGAAAGGTAAAGGAAAGTATAGAAGATAGGGGGGAGGAAGAGAAACAAATCGAGGAAAGAAAGACAAATAAAGGAAAGATTAAAAAGAAAGGTAAAGAGAAGTATAGAAGATAGGGGGGAGGAAGAGAAACAAATCGAGGAAAGAAAGACAAATAAAGGAAAGATGAAAAAGAAAGGTAAAGGAAAGTATAGAAGATAGGGGGGAGGAAGAGAAACAAATCGAGGAAAGAAAAACAAATAAAGGAAAGATGAAAAAGAAAGGTAAAGCAAAGTATAGAAGATAGGGGGGAGGAAGAGAAACAAATCGAGGAAAGAAAGACAAATAAAGGAAAGATGAAAAAGAAAGGTAAAGGAAAGTATAGAAGATAGGGGGGAGGAAGAGAAACAAATCGAGGAAAGAAAGACAAATAAAGGAAAGATGAAAAAGAAAGGTAAAGGAAAGTATAGAAGATAGGGGGGAGGAAGAGAAACAAATCGAGGAAAGAAAGACAAATAAAGAAAAGATGAAAAAGAAAGGTAAAGGAAAGTATAGAAGATAGGGGGAGGAAGAGAAACAAATCGAGGAAAAAAGACAAATAAAGGAAAGATGAAAAAGAAAGGTAAAGGAAAGTATAGAAGATAGGGGGGAGGAAGAGAAACAAATCGAGGAAAGAAAGACAAATAAAGGAAAGATGAAAAAGAAAGGTAAAGGAAAGTATAGAAGATAGGGGGGAGGAAGAGAAACAAATCGAGGAAAGAAAGACAAATAAAGAAAAGATGAAAAAGAAAGGTAAAGGAAAGTATAGAAGATAGGGGGGAGGAAGAGAAACAAATCGAGGAAAGAAAGACAAATAAAGAAAAGATGAAAAAGAAAGGTAAAGGAAAGTATAGAAGATAGGGGGGAGGAAGAGAAACAAATCGAGGAAAGAAAGACAAATAGAGGAAAGATGAAAAAGAAAGGTAAAGGAAAGTATAGAAGATAGGGGGGAGGAAGAGAAACAAATCGAGGAAAGAAAGACAAATAAAGAAAAGATGAAAAAGAAAGGTAAAGGAAAGTATAGAAGATAGGGGGGAGGAAGAGAAACAACTCGAGGAAAGAAAAACAAATAGAGGAAAGATGAAAAAGAAAGGTAAAGGAAAGTATAGAAGATAGGGGGGAGGAAGAGAAACAAATCGAGGAAAGAAAAACAAATAGAGGAAAGATGAAAAAGAAAGGTAAATAGAAGTATAGAAGATAGGGGGGAAGAAGACAAACAAATCGAGGAAAGAAAGACAAATAAAGGAAAGATGAAAAAGAAAGGTAAAGGAAAGTATAGAAGATAGGGGGGAGGAAGACAAACAAATCGAGGAAAGAAAGACAAATAGAGGAAAGATGAAAAAGAAAGATAAAGGAAAGTATAGAAGATAGGGGGGAGGAAGAGAAACAAATCGACGAAAGAAAAACAAATAGAGGAAAGATGAAAAAGAAAGGTAAATAGAAGTATAGAAGATAGGGGGGAAGAAGACAAACAAATCGAGGAAAGAAAGACAAATAAAGGAAAGATGAAAAAGAAAGGTAAAGGAAAGTATAGAAGATAGGGGGGAAGAAGACAAACAAATCGAGGAAAGAAAGACAAATAAAGGAAAGATGAAAAAGAAAGGTAAAGGAAAGTATAGAAGATAGGGGGGGAGGAAGACAAACAAATCGAGGAAAGAAAGACAAATAGAGGAAAGATGAAAAAGAAAGGTAAAGGAAAGTATAGAATATAGGGGGGAGGAAGAGAAACAAATCGAGGGAAGAAAGACAAATAAAGAAATGATGAAAAAGAAAGGTAAAGGAAAGTATAGAAGATAGGGGGGAGGAAGAGAAACAACTCGAGGAAAGAAAAACAAATAGAGGAAAGATGAAAAAGAAAGGTAAAGGAAAGTATAGAAGATAGGGGGGAGGAAGAGAAACAAATCGAGGAAAGAAAAATAAATAGAGGAAAGATGAAAAAGAAAGGTAAATAGAAGTATAGAAGATAGGGGGGAAGAAGACAAACAAATCGAGGAAAGAAAGACAAATAAAGGAAAGATGAAAAAGAAAGGTAAAGGAAAGTATAGAAGATAGGGGGGAGGAAGACAAACAAATCGAGGAAAGAAAGACAAATAGAGGAAAGATGAAAAAGAAAGGTAAAGGAAAGTATAGAAGATAGGGGGAGGAAGAGAAACAAATCGAGGAAAGAAAAACAAATAGAGGAAAGATGAAAAAGAAAGGTAAAGAGAAGTATAGAAGATAGGGGGGAGGAAGACAAACAAATCGAGGAAAGAAAGACAAATAAAGGAAAGATGAAAAAGAAAGGTAAAGGAAAGTATAGAAGATAGGGGGGAGGAAGACAAACAAATCGAGGAAAGAAAAACAAATAGAGGAAAGATGAAAAAGAAAGGTAAAGAGAAGTATAGAAGATAGGGGGGGGGAAGAGAAACAACTCGAGGAAAGAAAGACAAATAAAGAAAAGATGAAAAAGAAAGGTAAAGGAAAGTATAGAAGATAGGGGGGAGGAAGAGAAACAAATCGAGGAAAGAAAGACAAATAAAGGAAAGATGAAAAAGAAAGGTAAAGAGAAGTATAGAAGATAGGGGGGAGGAAGAGAAACAACTCGAGGAAAGAAAGACAAATAAAGAAAAGATGAAAAAGAAAGGTAAAGGAAAGTATAGAAGATAGGGGGGAGGAAGACAAACAAATCGAGGAAAGAAAAACAAATAGAGGAAAGATGAAAAAGAAAGGTAAAGAGAAGTATAGAAGATAGGGGGGAGGAAGACAAACAAATCGAGGAAAGAAAGACAAATAAAGGAAAGATGAAAAAGAAAGGTAAAGAGAAGTATAGAAGATAGGGGGGAGGAAGAGAAACAACTCGAGGAAAGAAAGACAAATAAAGAAAAGATGAAAAAGAAAGGTAAAGGAAAGTATAGAAGATAGGGGGGAGGAAGAGAAACAAATCGAGGAAAGAAAGACAAATAAAGAAAAGATGAAAAAGAAAGGTAAAGGAAAGTATAGAAGATAGGGGGGAGGAAGACAAACAAATCGAGGAAAGAAAGACAAATAAAGGAAAGATGAAAAAGAAAGGTAAAGGAAAGTATAGAAGATAGGGGGGAGGAAGAGAAACAAATCGAGGAAAGAAAGACAAATAAAGAAAAGATGAAAAAGATAGGTAAAGGAAAGTATAGAAGATAGGGGGAGGAAGAGAAACAAATCGAGGAAAGAAAGACAAATAAAGAAAAGATGAAAAAGAAAGGTAAAGGAAAGTATAGAAGATAGGGGGGAGGAAGACAAACAAATCGAGGAAAGAAAGACAAATAAAGAAAAGATGAAAAAGAAAGGTAAAGGAAAGTATAGAAGATAGGGGGGAGGAAGACAAACAAATCGAGGAAAGAAAGACAAATAAAGGAAAGATGAAAAAGAAAGGTAAAGGAAAGTATAGAAGATAGGGGGGAGGAAGAGAAACAAATCGAGGAAAGAAAGACAAATAAAGAAAAGATGAAAAAGAAAGGTAAAGGAAAGTATAGAAGATAGGGGGGAGGAAGAGAAACAAATCGAGGAAAGAAAGACAAATAAAGAAAAGATGAAAAAGAAAGGTAAAGGAAAGTATAGAAGATAGGGGGGAGGAAGAGAAACAAATCGAGGAAAGAAAGACAAATAAAGAAAAGATGAAAAAGAAAGGTAAAGGAAAGTATAGAAGATAGGGGGGAGGAAGACAAACAAATCGAGGAAAGAAAAACAAATAGAGGAAAGATGAAAAAGAAAGGTAAAGAGAAGTATAGAAGATAGGGGGGAGGAAGACAAACAAATCGAGGAAAGAAAGACAAATAAAGGAAAGATGAAAAAGAAAGGTAAAGAGAAGTATAGAAGATAGGGGGGAGGAAGAGAAACAACTCGAGGAAAGAAAGACAAATAAAGAAAAGATGAAAAAGAAAGGTAAAGGAAAGTATAGAAGATAGGGGGGAGGAAGAGAAACAAATCGAGGAAAGAAAGACAAATAAAGAAAAGATGAAAAAGAAAGGTAAAGGAAAGTATAGAAGATAGGGGGGAGGAAGACAAACAAATCGAGGAAAGAAAGACAAATAGAGGAAAGATGAAAAAGAAAGGTAAAGGAAAGTATAGAAGATAGGGGGGGAGGAAGAGAAACAAATCGAGGAAAGAAAGACAAATAAAGAAAAGATGAAAAAGATAGGTAAAGGAAAGTATAGAAGATAGGGGGAGGAAGAGAAACAAATCGAGGAAAGAAAGACAAATAAAGAAAAGATGAAAAAGAAAGGTAAAGGAAAGTATAGAAGATAGGGGGGAGGAAGACAAACAAATCGAGGAAAGAAAGACAAATAAAGAAAAGATGAAAAAGAAAGGTAAAGGAAAGTATAGAAGATAGGGGGGAGGAAGACAAACAAATCGAGGAAAGAAAGACAAATAAAGGAAAGATGAAAAAGAAAGGTAAAGGAAAGTATAGAAGATAGGGGGGAGGAAGAGAAACAAATCGAGGAAAGAAAGACAAATAAAGAAAAGATGAAAAAGAAAGGTAAAGGAAAGTATAGAAGATAGGGGGGAGGAAGAGAAACAAATCGAGGAAAGAAAGACAAATAAAGAAAAGATGAAAAAGAAAGGTAAAGGAAAGTATAGAAGATAGGGGGGAGGAAGAGAAACAAATCGAGGAAAGAAAGACAAATAAAGAAAAGATGAAAAAGAAAGGTAAAGGAAAGTATAGAAGATAGGGGGGAGGAAGAGAAACAACTCGAGGAAAGAAAAACAAATAGAGGAAAGATGAAAAAGAAAGGTAAAGGAAAGTATAGAAGATAGGGGGGAGGAAGAGAAACAAATCGAGGAAAGAAAGACAAATAAAGAAAAGATGAAAAAGAAAGGTAAATGAAAGTATAGAAGATAGGGGGGAGGAAGAGAAACAAATCGAGGAAAGAAAGACAAATAAAGAAAAGATGAAAAAGAAAGGTAAAGGAAAGTATAGAAGATAGGGGGGAGGAAGAGAAACAACTCGAGGAAAGAAAGACAAATAAAGAAAAGATGAAAAAGAAAGGTAAAGGAAAGTATAGAAGATAGGGGGGAGGAAGAGCAACAAATCGAGGAAAGAAAGACAAATAAAGAAAAGATGAAAAAGAAAGGTAAAGGAAAGTATAGAAGATAGGGGGGAGGAAGAGAAACAAATCGAGGAAAGAAAGACAAATAAAGAAAAGATGAAAAAGAAAGGTAAAGGAAAGTATAGAAGATAGGGGGGAGGAAGAGAAACAACTCGAGGAAAGAAAAACAAATAGAGGAAAGATGAAAAAGAAAGGTAAAGGAAAGTATAGAAGATAGGGGGGAGGAAGAGAAACAAATTGAGGAAAGAAAGACAAATAAAGAAAAGATGAAAAAGAAAGGTAAAGGAAAGTATAGAAGATAGGGGGGAGGAAGAGAAACAAATCGAGGAAAGAAAGACAAATAAAGAAAAGATGAAAAAGAAAGGTAAAGGAAAGTATAGATGATAGGGGGAGGAAGAGAAACAACTCGAGGAAAGAAAGACAAATAGAGGAAAGATGAAAAAGAAAGGTAAAAGAAAGTATAGAAGATAGGGGGGGGGGGAAGAGAAACAAATCGAGGAAAGAAAGACAAATAAAGAAAAGATGAAAAAGAAAGGTAAAGGAAAGTATAGAAGATAGGGGGGAGGAAGAGAAACAAATCGAGGAAAGAAAGACAAATAGAGGAAAGATGAAAAAGAAAGGTAAAGGAAAGTATAGAAGATAGGGGGGAGGAAGAGAAACAACTCGAGGAAAGAAAGACAAATAGAGGAAAGATGAAAAAGAAAGGTAAAGGAAAGTATAGAAGATAGGGGGGAGGAAGAGAAACAACTCGAGGAAAGAAAGACAAATAGAGGAAAGATGAAAAAGAAAGGTAAAAGAAAGTATAGAAGATAGGGGGGGGAAGAGAAACAAATCGAGGAAAGAAAGACAAATAAAGAAAAGATGAAAAAGAAAGGTAAAGGAAAGTATAGAAGATAGGGGGGAGGAAGAGAAACAAATCGAGGAAAGAAAGACAAATAAAGGAAAGATGAAAAAGAAAGGTAAAGGAAAGTATAGAAGATAGGGGGGGAGGAAGAGAAACAAATCGAGGAAAGAAAGACAAATAAAGAAAAGATGAAAAAGAAAGGTAAAGGAAAGTATAGAAGATAGGGGGGAGGAAGAGAAACAACTCGAGGAAAGAAAGACAAATAGAGGAAAGATGAAAAAGAAAGGTAAAGGAAAGTATAGAAGATAGGGGGGAGGAAGAGAAACAACTCGAGGAAAGAAAGACAAATAGAGGAAAGATGAAAAAGAAAGGTAAAGGAAAGTATAGAAGATAGGGGGGAGGAAAAGAAACAAATCGAGGAAAGAAAGACAAATAAAGAAAAGATGAAAAAGAAAGGTAAAGGAAAGTATAGAAGATAGGGGGGAGGAAGAGAAACAACTCGAGGAAAGAAAGACAAATAGAGGAAAGATGAAAAAGAAAGGTAAAAGAAAGTATAGAAGATAGGGGGGAGGAAGAGAAACAAATCGAGGAAAGAAAGACAAATAAAGAAAAGATGAAAAAGAAAGGTAAAGGAAAGTATAGAAGATAGGGGGGAGGAAGAGAAACAACTCGAGGAAAGAAAGACAAATAAAGGAAAGATGAAAAAGAAAGGTAAAGGAAAGTATAGAAGATAGTGGGGAGGAAGACAAACAACTCGAGGTAAAGAAAGACAAATAAAGGAAAGATGAAAAAGAAAGGTAAAGAGAAGTATAGAAGATAGGGGGGAGGAAGAGAAACAACTCGAGGAAAGAAAAACAAATAGAGGAAAGATGAAAAAGAAAGGTAAAGTAAAGTGTAGAAGATAGGTGGGGTGGACATACAAATCGAGGAAGGAAAAACAAATAAAGGAAAGATGAAAAAGAAAGGTAAAGGAAAGTATAGAAGATAGGGGGGAGGAAGAGAAACAAATCGAGGAAAGAAAGACAAATAAAGGAAAGATGAAAAAGAAAGGTAAAGGAAAGTATAGAAGATAGTGGGGAGGAAGACAAACAACTCGAGGTAAAGAAAGACAAATAAAGGAAAGATGAAAAAGAAAGGTAAAGAGAAGTATAGAAGATAGTGGGGAGGAAGACAAACAACTCGAGGTAAAGAAAGACAAATAAAGGAAAGATGAAAAAGAAAGGTAAAGAGAAGTATAGAAGATAGTGGGGAGGAAGACAAACAACTCGAGGTAAAGAAAGACAAATAAAGGAAAGATGAAAAAGAAAGGTAAAGGAAAGTATAGAAGATAGTGGGGAGGAAGACAAACAACTCGAGGTAAAGAAAGACAAATAAAGGAAAGATGAAAAAGAAAGGTAAATGAAAGTATAGAAGATAGTGGGGAGGAAGACAAACAACTCGAGGTAAAGAAAGACAAATAAAGAAAAGATGAAAAAGAAAGGTAAATGAAAGTATAGAAGATAGTGGGGAGGAAGACAAACAACTCGAGGTAAAGAAAGACAAATAAAGGAAAGATGAAAAAGAAAGGTAAATGAAAGTATAGAAGATAGTGGGGAGGAAGACAAACAACTCGAGGTAAAGAAAGACAAATAAAGAAAAGATGAAAAAGAAAGGTAAAGGAAAGTATAGAAGATAGGGGGGAGGAAGACAAACAAATCGAGGAAAGAAAGACAAATAAAGGAAAGATGAAAAAGAAAGGTAAAGAGAAGTATAGAAGATAGGGGGGAGGAAGAGAAACAAATCGAGGAAAGAAAGAGAAATAAAGAAAAGATGAAAAAGAAAGGTAAAGGAAAGTATAGAAGATAGCGGGGAGGAAGACAAACAACTCGAGGTAAAGAAAAACAAATAAAGGAAAGATGAAAAAGAAACATAAAGCGTAAAGAAACGCGTAAATATAAGCGGAATAAAAGAATGATATATAAATAAAAAATTTTAAATGAATATTTTAAAGTACTAATATTTAAAAAAATAAAATAAATAAACTACCAAAGAAACAAAGAAAATAAAAGGAAATAAAATAAAATAAAATAAAATCACAATAATTAGAAGAAAAAAAAAAGCCTGGAATGGTAAAAAAAAAAAAAAAAATCCAACACATACTTTGAAGTAAATAATATAATGTCATATATTTTGAAATATAAATCCCTCCAACATTCTATCATTCGCCCTTTTGAATATTACTGTCACATCTGCTCCTGCTAAATAATTAAAGATTCTTGATATAATCCAAAAAAAAAAAAAGAGTTCTGATCTAGCATCTCGGCTTCAGTCACTCTCCTACCTCCCGAAGGTCGATTCTTTGTGGCTTTTCTATAAATACTTTCATGGTAATTGTTCTGGAAAACATTCCGCTATGACATCTAAACTTTATGAACTTAAGAATATTTCCAGATATGTAATTTCTTGTATTTCTTTCAATTTGCAGTTCGCCCCTTGGGCTGTTCAATTTGTGGATAACCATGCAATATGTCTTCCTATAATTGGTGCTTCGTCCTTTCTTCACGCTTTCCTTTTATACCTTCTGTAGTTCAACCTATAATTCCCTTTCTGTGTCTGCTATCAACTTTGTGTCTTCTGCATATTTTTTTATTAGGTTGGTGCAAAAATAATGACGTAATAATGTCGTTTTTTGACGTATTTTTAACGTCAAAAAACGACATTATTACGTCATTATTTTTGCACCAACCTAATACAATAATGCGCGCATATAAGATGGCCAAGATCCATTCGCAACTATAGAGTGTCACAGATTATTGGGATATGTGAAGAGCATAAATATTAATATTATATTAAAACAAATTGTAGTTCGCCTTTTGGGCTGTTCAATTTGCTGATAATCATACAATTTGTCTTCTTATAATTGGTGCTTCGTCCTTTCTTCACCCTTTCTTTTAATCTCTTCCGTAGATCAAAAATATAGTGATCGCTGAATCATCGACTTAGAAATTGGTTTCAAAATGCAGCAGTTCGTTGGAAGAATCTGCTCGAGTGGAACATACATATCATTAATGGGATACGAACGTGGGTCGCTACAATGGGCGTAGCAGGGTGAGCCCTAGGCCGTGAAGTTTAGAACTGGTGGAACTAAGTAATTTAGTTCGTGTTAACACAAATAGAATAGCAAGTGGTTTACAATGTTTCGTCTGAAACGTGTTGAAGGGAGGAAAATAATTCTCCATCCATGAGGATGCGGACACGCTTTTTAACTCCATCGCGACTAAAACGTGAAGACTGTCTAGCTCCTGCCCATATATGACAGAAGTACTCTATTTTAGGCCTGATCTAGCTTTAATAAAGGTAGGGGTTAGCAAACGGAGTCAGGTACTTAATGGAGAGGTCTAGTGTTGTGGAGTGATTTCAAAGTGGAAGCTTGTATTTGTACTATGTCGGTCCTAACATAGGTTCGACGTACAAAACGTTAGGAATTGATATAATAGGTATAGCGCAGAGTAATCTAGTTGTGGTTGCTGATACTTTAGTATCCGACTAACTGTTGTCCGCCATCGACCGACTGACTGACCGACCGACTGCCTCGTTACTCTTACTACTCCTACTTATTATAGGTGGGAGGGTCTATTAACTATAGAATAGGTGTGTTCCGCTATAACATCTAGAGAACAGACTATTTTCATATTTCATTTTATTATTTTATTTTTTAAGCATATCACCCCAAGCAAGGCGGGAGAGCCAGTAGCACGCAAGGGGTTACATAGAGTGAGAGCAAGAGTAAAGAGGAGTGTTTGAAGAAAGGATAAAGAGAAGGACGGCGATAAAGATCAAGGCATCAGAAGATGTAGATTGACATTACATTTTAATATTTGATTATTATAGCTTTCAGGGAAGCAACTAAGGGGAAAGGACTTCTCGCCCCGGCAAGTGTGAGATAAGAAGCTGTTTGAGGAAATAATAAAGAGAAGGACGGTGATCATGATCAAGGCATCCTAAGATGCCGATTGGCATTACATTTTAATATATGAAGATTATAGCTATCAGGGAAGCAAGTAAGGGGAAAGGAGTCCCACTGTCCCCAAGTGCGAGATAAGAAGCTGTTTGAGGGAAGGATAAAGAGAAAGACGGGAATCATGATCAAGGCATCAGAAGATGTCGATTGACATTACATTTGAATATTTGAAGATTATAGCTATCAAGGAAGCAAAGTAGAGGAAGGTAGTTCCACTCTCAAGAAGTGCGAGATGAGAAGATTTTGGAGAAGAAGTGGCGGTTACATTTAACCGTTTCGACAGTGAAAGGGTGGGGCCGAGATGTCAACCTATTAGCTCGCTTAAATTCATGCAGTTTGGGAAACATGAAAGTAGCTCGGCAGAGCAGTTGCCATGAAAATATTTGTAGAAAAGACAGAGGGAAGCCACAGCACGTCTGTGAGAAAGTGACTGTAGACGAGATGCCAGAGCAAGACCTGTGTAATCCATGGCTAGCGACAATGTTGAAATATTATGACGTTAAACCTTTGATGAGGAATAGTGTGAGGCTGAGAGAGAAAGATGGAGGCAGAAAGTGGTAGATACAAGCTAATTACTATTCATTAATTTTTGTGGTCTGAGGATGGCAGACAAACAGTAATATTAATAGAGACAGATCAAAGCAACACGGGGAGTTTGAGTGCTAGAGCGCGTCAAAATCGAGTCAACCAAATTAAGATAAATGCGAATATATTCATTCAGTGTCACCAATTTAAACTATAAAGCACCGTATCTGTCGCCAGTGTATGTGTCTCTGTAGAGACGTAATCTTATGTGAACAGGAGTCGCGGCTTACACAATGGCAAAGTATGACAGACATAGAGAATCAGAAAAAAGAAAACAATACATTTATCTTAATATCTTGAAAAATGGCTACGCGTGAGAAGTATCGAGCAAGCGACTACAAAAGAAAATTTAAGAAACTATACAGAATATTACAGATATAGGTGAACGCCCATATATTTTCCTGATATACAAATATGTATATGCGTCAAAGATCAAATTCAGATCAAATAAAGAAAAAATAGGAAACGTCTTTTAATCTAACAAGTTTCTGTTTTATTAAAGTTTCGTCGGAGATGGAGGAAAACAGAAAAAAGACAGAACTTTGTTATTTTCACTTTTGTTTGGATCAATTCTTATTGGTCAGTCACATATCATGTGCATTAAAAGTGTAGACAATTCTGTCTTTAAGTCTGTGATATATATATATATATATATATATATATATATATATATATATATATATATAAAGAAAGAGATAGATAGATAATGACAACGTGTAATAGATAGATAATGACGAGGCATAGATATATAGATAGACAGACAGACAGTGACAACGAGCCATTGATAGATAGATAATGACAACTAGGCATATATATATATATATATATATATATATATTTATATATATATATATATAGAAAGAGATAGATAGATAGATAGATATGTATATGTGTGTATATATATATAGATAGATAGATAGATAGATAGAAAGAAAGAAAGAAAGATTGATAGGTAGATTGACAGATAGATAGATAATGACAACGAGCCCTTTATAGATAGATAGATAGAAAGATAGATAGATAGATAGATAGATAGATAGATAGATAGATAGATAATGAAGTCTAGCCATAGATAGATGGATAATGACAACAAGTCATTGATAGATAGATATATACATAGATAATGACAACTCGGCATAGATAGATAGATAGATATGAACCGACTGAGATAGATAGATAGATAGATAGATAGATAGATAGATAGATAATGAAGTCTAGCCATAGATAGATGGATAATGACAACAAGTCATTGATAGATAGATATATACATAGATAATGACAACTCGGCATAGATAGATAGATAGATAGATATGAACCGACTGAGATAGATAGATAGATAGATAGATAGATAGATAATGAAGTCTAGCCATAGATAGATGGATAATGACAACAAGTCATTGATAGATAGATATATACATAGATAATGACAACTCGGCATAGATAGATAGATAGATAGGTAGATAGATAGATATGAACCGACTGATATAGATAGATAGATAGATAGATAGATATATAGATAGATAGATAGATAGATAGATAGATAGATAGATAGATAGATAGATAAAGAGAAATGGGAGTACAATTTTATGTGAAGAAGGTTACAGATTTGACCGAAGAGATTAAACAAGTACGAGTTACAAAATAACGTTCGGATTAAGAAAAAAAAGTTGAGTAATCTCGTTAAAAAAGAAACGAGGCACACATATAGTGAGAGAAAGATGGAGATAGAAAGGGAGTATGAGAGAGGAGGATACCTAATGAAGTTAGAGAAGGAGAGAAAAAATAAGTAACCATTTTTTTGGTCTATAATCCAAGTGGATCCTAGTAATATAAAATATTAAAATTGATATAAAAAATTAATTAGTCCTAAAATGTCGACCTAAAAACAAATTCAAATTTCCATAATATACGTTTAACTCAATTAGTTAGAATGTTTCCATAGTATTCACTCCCCTCTCTCGGTATTATAACTAATTCTAATCTTCTATATCTTACTCCCCACCTCTATAACCTCTTTACATTATGTTAATTATAATTCATAAAGTTTCCCCTAGTTTAATATCGCCCCAAATCTCTTTCCATTAATCCCTTATATCTTTTTATCTATATATTTCAAAGTTATTTTAAACCCCTTTTTTATTCCTCTTCTTTGTAAAATTAATATTTCATTCTTCATATAACAACAAATGAATATCATAAGCTTAATTTTTTGGTTTAACTTTGAAAAAACTTCCTCCCATTTAGGGAAATACTTCCGCTTTCCACCCTGTTGCCTTTCGTCTGAATGAAACATTGACAATGGATAAATTCTTTATTAGTTTTCGACAGCTTGTTTTTGTTTCACCTTTTTCACTGTATAGATACGAATTCCACCCACACCGGGGTTGATAAGACAGATGACCGATATCTTCGTCAGCCGAAATAGCCTATTCCACATAAGATTTAATTTTCTATTTCATTGTTTATTAAAGATATAATGGATTCTCCCGACTTAATTGATTCAGCTATTAAATTTTAAGCGATAACTTTAAGTGTCACTTAATACCCGCATATGATTTACAAAGGAGGCCGCATCTGGAGCAAGAGTGAATATTGTGGAAGGAGATCCCTGTTAGATTGACTGACCTTTTAGATCTTGCTCCGCTTCTTGAAGACGATTCACTATCAGCTTTAAAATCGCTGAGTTCCCTAAAACATATTGACCTCCACTCTACCCGCTCTAAGGCTTAATCGCACGATGGTGTTATGAGGTATATTGACTGCTCTTCAGCTCATCTTTTTATCTAAGCCATGGGCGTCCTACATTCCTGTCGCCCTGATCTAACTGGCTGTGCATTAGGATTTTGGGTGTCATGTCATCAGACATTCTCAAGACATGACCGCATCTGAAATTGTATGCTCGGTGTGGTAAGCAGCGGACGATCCCTTTCTTTACGCTGCTTACAACGCTGATCAAAAGTCATAAGTGGCGACGCAGAGACATTACATAAAGAACTGGTCAGATTACGTGGTACCCTACAACGACAATTACCAATTACCCTGGGTACATTGCAGCAGCCCCCAAACCTGTAATAGGCGGGTACGAGAGGAGTACAATAACACTCAGAAAACACTGCCTGCCTTATGTGAAGGGGTTATCAGAGAAAATACAAAGGGTCTGCGGTCCATATAACATCAGGACAACCTTCAAAAGCTTGACGACACTTCGTAGATATCTCTCCCGAGTAAGACCCACCATAGAGGAGAACATGACTAAAGACTGTGTGTACGCTATCCCGTGCAGCTGCGGAAATAAGTATAAAGGTGGGACAGGCCGCCCCCTTAAGGTTAAGCTTCAAGAACACCAGAAAGCTGTAATATGAGGGGAAGTGGAAAAATCAGGCGTGGCTGACCACATATGGAGAGAGAAGTGAGATCACCGCCCTCTGTGGGATCAGGTTGACATCATAGACAAGGAACCCCATTCGAAAATTCTTCAGCTTAAGTATTCAGCACATATTCTTAGCCACAATAATCTCCTGAGCCGACCAAACATAGAAATAAATACAATATGGGAACCAGTAATAAGGAGTGCCAAAGAAAAGCGATAATATAAACAAAAGTTGCAATATGAACTCAGGTAAAAACTTGAAATGATAACAGCAAAGAAAAAAATAAAAAAAAAACATTGCAATATGAGCACTGGTAAAAATGGTTGCTGAAGACATTAGGTTTATAATACCCAGATATCCATACACTGATGTCCTCAAGGACACATGTCATAGTGGTGAAGGCGTTGGTTAGATCCAGTAACAAGATGGACAGATCCAGTGACAAGACCCAAAGAGTGTGAGTTCAATACCCGGTTAAGGCAGTGTAGAACTTTCAGCGGGAAATTATTAACAGGTAACTGATATCTGCCAACTAGAGCGAATCAGATAACTGATAACTGGAACTAGAGCTAAATAAAGGGTCAAGTTCGATATTACAACCACTTGAAGAAGGCCAGAGCGTACAACGGCCGAAACGTTGTAATAAATATGGCTACAAAAAATGAGGACAATAGTCCGAATAATATAAATAATGTATATAATGCCTCATCTCAGAAAGAAAGATAGATAGATAGATAGGGAGAGAGATGAAGAGGGGAGAAGAGGAAAGAGAGAAACAGGGAAAGAGGATTGGGAGGGAAAGAGACAAACAGAGAAATCATTACAAATACTATCCCAAATTTCGAAATACTTTTCTTGTTCAATGTCATGAAAAAATAAAAAAGAATTATTATTTCAAACAAGTTGTTTTCCTTTCCTTTTCTGGAAGCTGATATATTTTTTAATTGTTTCATTTTATTTTTCTTATTTTTTGCTAAAAAACTCGACTGTTTGACAGGTGAAATATGAGACTTGGAGAGATGCTGAAGAGACGAAGGAATTCAGAATATTAGAGACAAAAAAAAAATCCCAAGACAATAAACAGTCGCAAGGTCGTTTAATCCAGAAAAATCAATAGATTGAGAGAAGAATGTTCGCAAAACATAATCTGATAAGTTAAATATTTTTTTCAACAACGTTTAAAATAATAATCGAAATGACCAAATAATTAGGACTTTTTCATGCGTTGGCGACGCACAGACACAATCACGAGCGAAAAATTGATTTGTCATTGTCGCCCTATCAAACTGTTGCAGGAAATTTAAAACTGGAAAATATATTTAAATTTTTTGGCGATATTATTATTACTGGTACATATTCTACTATTAGGTTGGTGCAAAAATAATGACGTAATAATGTCGTTTTTTGACGTTAGCAAATACGTCAAAAAACGACATTATCACGTCATTATTCTTGCACCAACCTAATACCTAACGCATAGTTGAAAAGAGAAGTGGATTCAGACAAAAGATATTTGCGCTTAAGTGAATATAAAGGACCCAACTGAAACTGGATCTGGCATCTCCGAGTTCAAGTTTCGTGCTCTCAAGAATTTCACCACCGGCACATCCATGCTCACATCTGATATTCGGAAGTGATCACACTTCCAAGTACTGACTAGGCTCGACGTTGCTTAACGATTACCTGTGTATCACCATGAATTGGCCTTAAGACTACGCACGAAAAAGCACATACAAACGCATGAATATATATCTACATATGCAAAATGTGTATTTTGACAGAATAGACTAATAATCAATTGTAAAAAATAAAATGTATCGTTGCTATCAAAATAAATAAATAAATAGTCATTTGCTCACATCTCCTGACGAGTAGGCCGAGCGATTACTGGAGCTGGAAAATTTAATATCCTGGGAATTTTTTTAGAGAGGACAGACAATATGACACTGGTAGCAGAATCTGTATTGTGGATAATAATGTGCATTGTGGATGATAATTTGCATTTTGTGTAATAATGTGCATTGTGCGTAATAATGTTTATTATGGGTAATAATTTGCATTGTGCGTAATAATGTGCATTATGGGTAATAATTTGCATTGTGCCTAATAATGTCAGTTGTGCGTAAGAGTTTATATTCCAAAATTGGCTTGAAGATGAAACAGAACTAATTTTTTAGCTTCAGTTTTTGAAACATGGTTATTACTGTGTAGCGAAGAAACCATATTTTAAATCAGTTAATGTATAATATTTATGCTCTGTAAATTTACATTGAGCACTGCTTTGTAAAAATAAAAAATATCAATAAGAACACCGGATTATATATCTTACTGTTGTTTCTTTCTTTCTTATATATATATATATATATATATATATATATATATATATATATATATATATATATATATATGAGTAAATTTAAAAGCCTTGAAGACAGTCTTATCAATATGTAAAATACTTTCTAAAAACTTACGTCACCACAGAATATAACAGATTATTTGCATCAGAAGATCTGTGATGACACAGGCATAAAAATTACCGTCGAACTGGCAGAAACATCGTCCTGCATCTGTGGTTGAACGATCGGATGTTACCATCCTTTGGAATTATTTTATCAACAGAGATTGATCAATATAAGAGAATCATCAAGACATTATTATCAAAGACAGAAACGAAAAAAGTCTACACATTAATTGAAGTGGATAAATTCTCCCCAACGATTTTTCTTAAAGGAAACAAAGAAGAAGAACCGGAGAAAGAAGTAGAAAAGAAATGCGACACTGAAAAGCTGTTCCTGTTGTGGTTGGAGCTTTGGGTCTGACAAAGAAAGGAACTCAACAAGAAATCAAAAAGTTCCCTCATGAAACATCTCTATAAGCAATTTAAAAAAATACTTCTAACAATTACATGACGGTATAATGATTAGCAAGTTTGTTTCGCTAGAACAACTACGACTGAGTAATGAGTTAGATCCTCACAGAGTGCCCCCAACTTTCGGCCTTGCGTAGATACAACTTCCACAAAATCAAAAACAAGAAAAAAAGAGAAGAAAACTGTAGCCATAAACCAGTTTTTTTTCTCCGAAGAAAAAATGCTTATCTAGATCGATTCGCTGTCCACAAGCCGCAGATCTTAAGGAGGAGAGTGTAGGGTTTATTCTTGCTGCGGAAGATCAGAGCCTGCTTACACGCAACTGGCAAGCTAATATCTTGAATAATATTACGGAGCCCAAATGTAGTTTCTGTGACCAAAAAATTGAAACTATTGATCACCTTAACAATTGATTGATTCTTTCATCCAGTGAGTACAGAAACCGCCATAATGTCGTAGGTCAAGAGCTATATTGGAAGATCTATAATCATTAAGATATAAAAACAGCTGCAAACTGGTATAAGCATCGTCCTGCAGCTGTAGTTGAGTAAGCAGATAATAATATCCTGTAGGATTTTTCTATCAACACTGATCGAACAATAGAAGAGAATCACCCAGACAGAAAAGAAAAAAAAAAGTTTGCACATTGATTGACTTGAGCGTACAAAGTGACCAAAAATTATCCCCGAAGATTTTTGTTAAAGTAAACAAAGAAAAGGAACCGGAGAATGAAGTAGAAAAAAATATGACACTTTGCTGCTTGTTAACGCGAAATTATCAAGCATACATAATAAAAAATAGTTTTAGCCCAAAACGCAGGTTCTGTGATAATTACCAGAAATAATTAATCATCCTGTATCAGGTTGCACGGTATTGGCACCCACTGAATATAACTGTAACTTCTACGGGAAAGAAACTGAAAGAAAGTGCTAGGAACACCATCCAGACCGAGTTACGGAGATAAGACCTGTTACAATTCTATGGGACTATACACAGAAAGAACAAAGCTAACCCCCTAGACATTGTTATTAGAGATCGCAAACAAAAAAGTGCCTCCTTATTGATATGGCAGTCCCTGCAGACTGCAATGTATCTTTGAAGACCTTGAAATCAAAATCACAAAAATGTGGCACATGGGAAGATCAACACCGTTGTAGTTGGAGACCTAGGATTGGTTGGAAAAGATTCCAGTAGATTAACTGAAGGGATCCCTGGAAGCACATGTCTTAAAGAAATCCAACTAAATGAAGGGATCCCTTAAAGAAATACAAAAAATTGTTCTCACGACTACAGCCCACAACTTTCGTAGGGCTTTGTCTATGTAATTTTTTAATTTTTTTTTTTTCATTGGAAATGCCATGATGCCATTTCTAACTCTAGGTCCTTGAGCGGGACCCGGAAAGAAATGCGTACACATCAGAAATCAATAATAATAATAATTGTGTCATTGACAGAATTAAATGTGTACATGAAATAAGCTTCACAGGTATGTAAAAACAAAAATATTTTTTATACAGGATAATATTTTCTGCCACATCTTAGTTTCGAAGAGGTTAATCCCAGACCTTAATTCTTCTCTTACATAGTCAAGATTTTATAAAGAATTTATGTCTTCTGAGGACATACACGTTCAACAGCTTGTGGAGAAGGCCCGTTGTAGTTAATAGTTTGTATGACTGCGCAGACATTCCTACGTATCTTCTGAAACAATTGACACCTCCTGACAATTATCTTAAACATTGCTCTATAGGACACAACATAGCGCCATGTATTATAGATGGAGAATGTCGTGCAAGCAGGTCAGTTGCAAGCAGATCTTTGGCTCTGGTAACACTAAGATTAACTATAATTAGCCGACCAACATTCTAGAGTTATTCCTTGGATAATACAATCTAGATTTAAGCGTTTACAAGTGAGAGGGTTATGTGTTCATCTATAGATACAATGTTTCTTTTTACATTATGCTCTTCTGCTTTTTTTATATTCGTCGTGACTTCAAGACATGTCTCTCCACAACTTCCGGTTTTTTTTAGCTATAAAGGTTTTGGTTTACGGCAGTATCCTATTGAAAAACCAATACTAGTGCGATAACCGTAGTTAAGCAACATCAAACACAATCAAAACATAGATGGGTGACCATTTGGGAATACAACGTGGTGTAAGCTTGGATACAGGGTTGGTATAAGTTATAGCGGTTTGAAATATAAAATCAGTGAGCCGGGTTCCAATTCCAGTTGGGTTCGTTATATTCACTTACGCGCTAATTAATTTGGGATAGTTCTGAGTCTACCTCATATCCCCCAGCTATGGATTAATTAGTATGTTGCATCAGTAAATCATTATTATCCACTAAATGTTTTTAAAATCTAAAAATATTTTGTTGCTTTAAATAATCTGAAAAACTTTGATAAGCTGTAAAAACAAATCTATCAAACATCTACATGTCTGAACTTGTGCAATATTGTTCGCCAGAATATTTTACATGGAAAATAGTGATAGAACCTTGTTAATGTTGCGTTTATTTTGGTTTGATTTTTTTTGGGGGGTGGGGGAATGTGGTCGTAGGTTGGAAAATCTATCATCCACAATGCCATATAAAACATTTTTGAACGCAATCAAACCAGGTAAATGAGGATTGAACAAATCCAGCCCAGATAAAAATGCAATATTCCATTTATGTTCTGAATATTGTTGTATAAACAAACCATAGGTGAAGAGAACTGATTGTTTTATTCGTAAACCAAGTTTAAGAGATAAGTTAAAATTTCATCAAAGAACTTATTATTTATGTTAAACAGGTGGTTCCCAATCGATATTGGGCCATGCCCACTTTGGCATTTCGAAAATTCTCGTGTCCGCCAGTAATATTGAATTCTTGGATGTATGCCAATTACACATCTACTTACACAAAATATTTTTATGTATTCATACTGTATATGCATTGAATGTATTAACAAGCATAAACATTAACACTCATTCAGACTCATTAGAAAACAATTCAATGTTAATAACACATTGTCAGTTTGCCCCCTTATTCTGTTGGTACATTAAACCGGAGGGTGCACATTCTACGCATGCCCCACCAAAATATTACCATGCCCCAACTGTCGGGTATGTTCCCCACGTTGGAAATTATTGGTCTGGAGAAAAATAAAGTTAAAATAAGACAGTTTTATTTTTCCCATCTTAAACAATTCCACTATAAACTACGTATCAAGAGTGTAATTAATATAAATACTTTTGGCAAAACTTTATTTTAATTCTTCCCCCTGCTATGGGTTAATTATTGCTACTTGTTTCACTAAATCTCAAAAAAAAAAATTCTTGCAATCTAAAAATATCTTCACAAACAGACGTTTTCAACAGAAACGAGAGACACAATGGCTCACAGGTTGCTAAATGCTTAGCGACTATTTGTCTAGAGCATTAGTTCCCAACCTATTTGGAGCCATGTCCCAATTTTGATATTTCTAAAATTCTGCAAAATTTAATTATTACATATTCAAAATTTTACTGCATTTCATTTGAAGTAAGCAAACTGAATGTTCACATGCGCTGATTGGCGGACAAAAGATGGGCTCTTCCAGCGTCATTCACACGCCCTCTCCTGCCGTTGACCGACACTCATGAGTGTGGAGAGAGAGAGAAAATAGTCCGTATACCAATTACACATGTGTGTACATAGACACAAAATATTTTTATATATGCATACTTTACATGCATCGTATATATTAACACGCATTAACAATTAGACTCTCACTCGGACTCACAAGAAAACAATCCACTGTTAATAACTCATTCTTGAATTGCCCGCTTATTCTGTTGGTATAGTAAGCTGAAGAGTGCACATCCTACGCATGTCCCATCAAAATATTACCATGCCAACACGGTGGGACATGCGCCCCACATTAGTGTTAAATTACTAAATAAATATATTCTTTTTCGTGTAAATTCCTAACTCTGTTTATTTCATTATTCTTTTTTCTACTCTGTACATTGTCCCTTCAGAATGTGAACGATCATGGCTCTCCATAACTACCATGCTTTAAAACTCGTAGCAAAGTTTAGCTTTTCGTCATTTCTGCCAGTGCTTGTTCTACCATCCGTCTACACTATCGCGATAGATAGGCTATTTGTTGTTTCCCTCTGCGTCACTTGCATTCAGTATCTATTGTAAGTGTCAGATTTTCCAAGCCCACTTTCCCCATATATCACGAAGCTTACTTATAATAGGTACGTTTTACTCATAATGCCCAGTTATTTCAGAATATAGGCAATCACGACTCTCCAAAATTTTTTTTTCTTTTAATGTCGGTGAATGTCATAACTTCTGGGCATTGGGACTCAACTGATTTCCTGTTGACTTCACCATGATTTTGAATAGGGTGTTGTGAGTACCAAATCTCTTTAATTTATAATTAGTGTGAGGAAAAAGAAATGAATTCAGGCAACATTTGACCCACTACGAAATTTGAGTCAATTAATGATGAGAAAGGACAATAAAAGAACAGTGTTTAGGAAGATAGAAGATTGCGATTGACGTTGTATTTTAATTTTTGAATGTTGTATGGGGCAGGGAAGAAAGGAATCAATCTTTATCTATCCTCCTCATCCTCAATGATGTTCACTTCCTAAAAACAACCTCTTAAATTCATGGCAAATATCGCATTAATCTTTTACAGAGTTGTTCTCGGGCCTTATTTTAAGCGAATATTAATAAAAGATTGATATTTCAGGTAAGCTGGAATGCTTCTTCTAACCTGGCAGATTCTGGGTATACAATTCGCGCCATTTTGTTGCTGTAGCGTGTAAATAAGACTTTCATCTTCTCTTTTGAACGGGGCAGATAATGTAAGTCATTTTGACGCCACTATCATCTCAGGTAACAAAGGAATCTGTACTTCTAGTTCGTATTTTATGATGTGGATCGGTTTAAGAATTTATTAAACAGCATCTCATAAATATTTAGATTCTGACCCGATAATATGTTGAAAATATTTTATGATCTGGATAGGTTTGAGAAGTTATTAACCAGCATTTTGTATAAATTTACATTCTGATCTCTGAACCGATAATATAAATCATCTAGTGAGCATAACACAAACAAATATATTGATGCGGCAACTACCACCTGAGGAATTAATCCGGCCCAACAAATCAGCTTGTCCTGGATATGACGATAAATTACATCCGGCAGCAAGGCAAGATCGAGAGACTGGAAGTTTTGAGTAGAGTGCAACCAACTCTTAATTGCTATTGTTACAAGTTCCACCCTGACCCGGAGTGGTAGCACCTGTTAGTGTCCAAACTATAAGCAAATAGTGAATCCCCAGATCAAAAATCAACAGAATACTTATAGCAAAATTACGAATAATATATTTTATGATCTACAAAATATAATTCTAGAAAAGATACATTTTCACTGAAAGTATAAAATTATTTGTATTTGAAAGCATAAAATTACCTACAAAATATTTAAATTTCAAAATTAAATATACCCATAAAGATGTTGATATGCCACCAAACAAAATCGACCATCATGAAAGAATACTTTCATGACATTAGTACATATAATATCCTACAATTTCTCAAATTAATCAAATTGTATTCCAATATATAAGACAAAACTACACTAGAAACACACATATCACCGCCTCTAGTAATCATGCCCGTGTAAACATGTATTTGCAAAAAAAACTGCGTATCATCTGCCATGTATTCAACTGTGAAAGCAAAATAATATATACCATAATTCTATTACGTCAAACCTTCCAAGAAAATTAAACAAATCAATCAATCTGCAAATCAGCAAGACGAAAAAGATTATCATTTTGAAGAAGACAGAAGAAATAATTGTTAGCAAAGTCCTGAAAATTTTATTTTACATATGATTATTTCTTGGAATATAAATCTGGTATCTGCTTGTAATTCATAAGTTGTATCCCTTTTAATATTAATGACAATTCTCTTTGGTCTAATAGGAACCTAATAGGAAAACTGGAAAATTTTTATTAGGTTTTGTCTTTATTTTATTACAATACCGCAAATGGCGAGATTTAAGGATCATTACTTTCTGTCAATTAAGCGTTAATCTATCTATCTATCTATCTATCTATCTATCTATCTATCTATCTATCTATCACTGTTCTTTTTATATCTATCTATCTATCTATCTATCTATCTATCACTGTTCTTTTTATATCTATCTATCTATCTATCTATCTATCTATCTATCACTGTTCTTTTTATATGTATCTATCTATCTATCTATCTATCTATCTATCTATCTATCTATCTCAGTCTGTTAATATCTATCTATCTATCTATCTATATATCTGTCACTGTTCTTTTCATATCTATCTATCTATCTATCGTTGTTTTCATATATATCTATCTATCTATCTATCTATCTATCTATCTATGTCTGTTAATATATATCTATCTATCTATCTATCTATATATCTATCTATCTATCTATCTGTCTGTCTGTAACTGTTCTTTTCATATCTATCTATCTATCTATCTTTGTTTTCATATCTATCTATCTATCTATCTATCTATCTATCTATCTATCTATCTATCTATCTATCTATCTATCCTTCTGTTGTGGGCCAAAGTTAGTACCATGGAAGTACAACAACGAACACAAGAGTAGAAATAACAAAGAATATATTACACGAAAAATAATACAAGAAGTGGAAGGTGTTAGTATGACTGTCAGACTGGTTCGGATTGAATTACTATCAGCTCGACTCGATTATTCAATACCGATATTTGACAGTCCCCCCACGAGGAATGTATGTGGCACAAGGCCGAGTTTAACGTGGGTTTCTCTGCCAAAGCAGAGAGTTGACTCGATTCAATACCGTCCGTCTCACTTGAGAGGGTTAGTATATATAGCGTTAGGAAGTATTCATTCTGTCGATCTAGGTAAGTACCCATGACATCTTCTCAGTCTGTTAATATCTATCTATCACCGTTCTTTTCATATCTATCTATCTATCTATCTATCTATCTATCTATCTATCTATCTATCTATAGAACGATAAATATGTATAGAGATGCTCGGCAAGACAATCATCTAAAAGAGGAGAAAGGAAGATCTTCCATTTTGGACTGCCGTTGTAAACAAGATTTGATGAAAACGAGAAAAATCAATATAAAAGCGTAAGATTAATTTTGAAACAAAAAAGAAATATTAATTTCTGTTCAGGAAACATTTTGTAAAAAAAAAATATAACTGTACATTTGTGTTCACATTAAAGAAATTATATCAAATATTTTCGAAAGTTTTAACGTTCAAATGAAACTTTTTTCTAGAAAGAAACATTCACTTCAAAGAGAATAATGACAAATGTTAACATTAAAATTTGAATGCTGCAGGAATTGGTGGAAAAAGTTCACATTGTATCAAAATGTATGATGACGACTTTGATCTGAGTGACATTTGAAGTAGATCTCGCGGCGAGACAAAATTTTCTGCTTATTTATAGGTCACTCTAGGCTTCAGGAAATTAAAAAAAAAGATTTCTGTTTTAAAATATCTTGTAAACCATAATGCCTCCAAAACCAAACTGCTCTCATTTACCCACGTCCCATCAGAATGGCCGATGTCTAACTTGACGAGAGCGTCTGTTTCCGCATGCTTGGTCTCACGCTTTCCCTTGACCTGAAGTTGAACGATTACGTTGAATCAATAGCTTTAACTACCGCAAGGAAATCTGGTTCTCTGTGTCTCGCCAAGAGGTTTTTATCACCTGACTTCATTCTTCTAATCTACAAATCTACCATTCGACATTGCATTGAATATTGTTGCCATATATGGTCTGGGGCACCTACTGTTTATCTCGAGGTCCTTGTTAAAATTCAGAGACGAAAATGCAATATTATATGTCCTGATCTGGCATATCTTTTACAGTCCATTTCTCACAGACGTCTTTTCTAAAAAAATATTTCCATGGCAACTAATCTGGTGAGCTATTTCACTGGTACCCTAACTGCTAGGTTGGTATCTCGGTCCCAACCTTTCACCGTCGAAACAGTTAAATGTAGCCGCCTCTTATATTCCAACAGCTACTTCACTCGCATTTTCTGACAGTAAAACTCACTTCTTCCGAATTGCTTCCATGATAGAATATAATCTTCAAATATTTATATGTTATGTCAATCGGCATCTTCTGATGCCTTGATCCTGATCCCATTTCTTCTCTATATCCTTTCATCAAACACCCCTCTTTACTCTTGCTCTCACTCTCTGTAACCCATTCCCTGCTAGTGGCACGCCCGTCTTGCTTTGGTTGAAATGCTTAACAAAAATCGAGATCTGAAATTATTTCTTTATTTTGTCCTCAGTTTCAAGTACTATTCCTCATTTATTTTATGTGAGGAGTCCTCTCGAGACGTTAGCGATCATGCTTTTGCCTAACTTTCTATCTTTTTTAGCTCAGAAAGAGAGAAGCTTTATTAAGTTTCTCTTCTTCTGATCTCTTTATCCCGCCATATATTTATTGAATCTCGCTAGGTAGTTTATGAGTTATCTGACTATGTTTCTGACATGAGGTATTATGTTCACTATTTACATTATTCGGACTATTGTCCTCATCTTTGTCGCCATATGTATTACAACGTTTCGGCCCTTAAGTATCTTTATATATTTCTGAGATGAGGTATTATGTACACTATTTACATTATTCGGACTATTGCCAAATTTATCGCAACGTTTCGACCCTTCAGTATCTGTCTATTATCCCGAAAGTGCTTTACTTTTTTAAGTCTACAATTAGACAGAAAAAGAATTAGCACAGGAATAAATAAAAATAAACACGAACGAAATCGATATCATTAAACATTCTCGTAAATCACTACTATTCCACAATGAAACCGCATGGATAAAGAAATTAGGGATATTTGACACTACAATGGGAAGCTTTGACGGTGCACAAACCTGCAAAATCATAGGTATATATTTACTACATGAACTAAGTGAAATAATAGATAAAAATGATGCAGGACTCTACAGGGACGACGGTCTCATAATTTTAAGAAACTACAACAAACAAAACACAGACAAAACTAGAAAAACAATAATAAAGATTTTTTTAAAAATAACGGATCTGACATAGATAAAAAAGCTAAACTAAACAAAGTAGATTTTCTAGATGTTACCTTGAACCTAAGAAAAGATACATGTAAACCATACAGAAAACAAATGATAACCCACTGTATATACACACATCATTCAATCACCCGACTTCATTAATCAAACAGAAACCAAAAAAATAGTGGATTCCCAGCAACACTCACATACTCATCAAAGGGCACAAAAAAGCCGACAGGAAGAGAAATATCATATGGTTGAACACACCGTATAACAAAAACGTAAAAACAAATGTAGGTAAAATATTTTTAAACTCATAAACAAACACATCTCGGAATCAAGTTCAAATATTCAATAAAAACACTGTAAAAATCAGCTACAGTTGCACCGGGAACATGGCAGAAATAATAATAAAAAAAAACACAAGAAAACTATCAATAAACCACCGAACAAATTAAATCCCAGTGTAACTGTAGAATAGAGAATGAATGTCCCTTAAACGGAAATTGTTTACAAAACAATGTAATATAACAAGCTACTGTAAAATCACCAGATAATGAAGAAAAAGTATATATAGGAGTAACTAAAGGACTCTAGAAAGAAAGATATTATGCACACAAAACATCTTTCACAAATAGTAAATATGCAGAAAGTATGCTTTCTAAGTATATCTGGGAAATTAAAAACAGAACGCAAATCACACCAAAAATATGGAAAATAAGGAAAAGATCATCAACCTATAACAATCAATCCAAAACCTCCAAACTTTGCCTGGAGGAAAAAAATAGCTATTATTACCTTCCCAGACCAAAATACATTATTAAATAAACGATCTGAACTCATCTCAAAATGCAGGCATGAAAACAAATTTTTACTACGTTACTTACAAATCGAAACCTGAATAGAATAAATAAAAATATACAAAATAATATAAACAAACAAGTAAAATAAAAACCCAAGAAAATAAGTAACAAATTAACAAAGCACTCCCGTTAGAATAAACGAAATAGAACAAATAAAAATAAAAAAAACACATAGAATACCAGTAAAAATAATCAATCCAAATATATAAACAATAAACAAATTAACAAACCAATAATCATTAGAATAGATTTCAACAATCAATCCAAAAATTGGGCGAGAAAAATAGATATAACTGTTATATAACGATAAAAAAAACGAATAGAGTAAATACAAATATACAAAATAAACAAATAAATATGAAAAAATATACAAAATAAAAAATGAGCAAATAAATAGGAAAATATTAATCCTAATAAATAAATAAAGTAACTAACGTCAGGCCGCGAGTGTTGACTTCTTTGATCACTATATATATATATATATATATATATATATATATATATATATATATATTACAGACACACACGAAGGGTGCGCTTTATAAATTGTCTAAATTACGCCATAATGAACGCAAAAATCGTTCGATTAGCAAGGTTGATTTTACTGCTTTTAAACTACAATCTTCGATGAATCTCACGCGTACATTCATATCTGCTCAAACCTTATCCAAATGTAAAGAAATGACGTTACAAATTATGAAATGGACAATTATTTTAAGGCATTTTTATGTTTATATCTAAAAAAGAATCGACCTTGCTAATCGAACCATCCTCTGTGGCTCAATTGGTTAAGGCACGTCAGGCTATATGACGGTTCCGTATGGGATACAGGTACGATTCCTGTCGGAGGGCGCATATTTTTATGAAAATTTTTCGGACATTCAGGCCGGTAAATGTTATTAATACTGTTTATTATAAACAAAGCCTTTACTTAAATATTTGTATCTATAAAAAGAATGTATATATATATACATATTTGTGTCCATAAAAAGAATATATATATATATATATATATATATATATATATATATATATATATATATCTTACCCATGGCATCCTGTATGCATATATATGGTACGATTGGTAAATTGTTGCCATTTTATTTTTTATAAGAACGAGGCAGCTGAAATTTCTGGGACACGTAATGAGAAAGTAAGGCTCGGAGAATATGATACTCACATGTCGAATAGAGGGAAAGTGAGACAATGTAAGGCAAAGCATGACATACCTAGCAGTAAGTAGATGACAGATCATGGCATACAGGAAATAGCAAAGGGGAAAAAAACTTATTAAGAGCTACAAGGGTTTAGGAGGAAGTGGAGAGCCATGATCACCTAGGTGTTGTGGGTTATCCGCGTAAGTTTCGAATCCTCATTCGCCAAGTTGTGGATTCCGCGTGAAAAATCGGTCTCCAATAAATGACAAACGCAAGTATTTAAGCTAAGAAATTAAATGTATTTGCACAAAATACAAAAGGTAATGCTGTTAGTAAAATCCAGGAACGCCGGTTAGTATTAATCAAAGATCGCTATATACAGTCTCGAAGTAAACTTCCTTACAGTCGGGCGTCCTTGTAACTGACTTCTAACGTCATTTCAATCACAGTCTCTATGTACTTTCCACTCTGTTCCTCCACCCTGATCCACTACCTGTTCCTCTACTTCTTCCTCTACCTGACTGTGGCTATTTTATGGCAGCAGGACGAGTCCATTTATATCAGAAAAGGGTGGACCCCATAATACTTGGTTCTCACGAAAAAGAATCGAAAACGTCTCTCATTTCAGTAATATCCACTTTGTATAAAATCTGTCTAATTATTAAGAGTTCAGTTTAGCTGAATAAAGCTTTTATAAATGTTATTCAGCGTTGGCTCATCATTACAGGCTGCAATGCGTTGAAAACGAAAATCATTAGATCCTCAATAAATAATATACGAATAAATTTAACTTACCATGCATTTTTATATCTTTTCCGATAAAAGGTAATTATTTTCTGTACAATCTAATATTAAATGGCTTGTTAGTTTCTGGACATCTTGAGTATTGCTCGTCTTATTCTTCAGGCAATCACCATATTTTCATTCTTGTCACCTCTGCCGGATTATGTAGATGAAGCTTTTACGATAATACTCATTGAATCAACGGTTCGCTGTCCAGCAGTGACGTCCTTTCAAGCGTTCAGCTACCCAATAAACCTTATTGCATAGGTCAAGTTTGTCAATGCTCTTCTCTCAAATCAATGAAGAAGTGTGCGCCTTTTATCCCCAGATCGACCAAGTGTCATGTTCTCGTTCAACGCCGCGTCTAGAAGAAAATTCGTACAACGGTGAAGCTAGGTTGATGAGAAATTTACTTCCATCCAACCGCCTAACGCTTGCTTTCCTTAAATTAAATTTCGGATCTAAGAGAGATAATGTAAATTTAACGGCACTGGAAGTGACCTGAAACAGCTTCCTCGCCACTGCTTAAAGTAAGGGTTTGAGTCATGATCAATCTCCAGATGCTGATTTTCAAATTAAGCAGCTTACCCGATGTGAAACGGTCTTCCCAGCCTTGTTTAATCAACACTGGCAGCATGGCCCGGCGTTGCCCGTGCTTGATTCAAAAATCCTACGACTCATACAGCAATCGCAATCCTTGCCGTTAAAGGAGTGCCCTTTGCCGTGCTGATGTTGCCTTACTTCTTGCCTATCTCACACTGCGAATTTTTTCTAAGGTCTATACTAAATATTAAATCTGTTACGAAAAAAGAACTAAACAAAATGAACACAAAACGATCAGCTTTAAAAAAGAACTCGTAACTGGAAAAACCGAATGAAAAAAGAATGTTAACAACAAATACTTTTTCACATCTAACCCAGTTCTGCGGAATCAGAATCAACGTTGAGTATAAGCAAGCGAATGAGCCAATTGGAGTAAAGCCACATGGAGAATTAAATTTTTCTCACTTATGACGAATGTATCTATCGATTTTTTTTCATTCTAGCATGCTAGTTAACATTCGTGTCAGTCAGCTGTTGGCTCTCACGCTGGCCATTAGAATCTTCCTGCCTATTCGTGGCAGCCAGCTATTGGTCCTGGCTCTGGCCAGTAGAAAATGGCCGCAAACTACATGAAAACTGCCGTAGAAGCATGAACAAATTGATTATTTCCACTATCGATGGGAGTTGGTAAATGCAAAATTAGTCTTGGCCTTCCCACTTAATTGGAGTATGCGCATGTAAATTTTCGTGCAAATCCGTCGAAAATTGCGGCCGTGCATTCGTTACACACACACACACACACACACACACACACACACACACACACACCCTGCCTTTTATAGATAGAGATAATCTTTTCCAGCAATTATCTACGTATTTCAGAGTATGTATACCTCATTTCCATACGAATTTAGTATTACATTATTACATTGTGTCACAATGTATTATACAATTTTTACTGAAGAATCAGTCGTGTGACCATAAACTACATCCGTTAGCAAGACATCCGATAGAGAAATTAGGGGATTTGAGGATCGTGGATCCACCTCTTTCTATTGTTTAAAGGTACCCGCTGACCCGCGGTGCTAAAATCTGTTAAGGTTCTAGCTATACTATTTACATTATCCGACCTCATCTTGGTCGCCATATTTATTACAACGTTTCGGTCCTTCAGTATCTCTCTATATTTCTGAGATGAGGTATTATGTACACTATTTACATTATTCGGACTATTGTCCTAATCTTTGTTACCATATTTATCACAACGTTTCGGCCCTTCAGTATATGTCTATATTTCTGAGATGAGGTATTATGTACACTATTTACATTATCCGGACTATTGTCCTCATCTTGGTAGCCATATTTATTACAACGTTTCGGCCCTTCAGGATCTGTCTATATTTTTGAGATGAAATATTATGTATACTATTTACATTATCCGGACTATTGTCCTCATCTTGATCGCCATATTTATCACAACGTTTCGGCCCTTCAGGATCTGTCTATATTTTTGAGATGAGGTATTATGTACACTATTTACATTATCCGGATTATTGTCCTCATCTTTGTCGCTATATTTATTACAACGTTTCGGCCGTTATAAGCTCCGGCCTTCTTCAGGTGTTTGGAATGTCGAACTGAACACTTTATTCGCTTACTGGTGTAGACTGTTCTAGTTCCACGTGACATATTTACTGGATGTCAGTAGTCAGTTATCTCCTGTTAATTCCCCTCTCCAAGTTCTCCACTGTCTTAACCGGGTATTGAACTGACATTCTTTGGGTCCAGTCCCTGGATATAACTAACGCCTTTACCCACTGTGCCATGTGTCATTCCAACCACCTGAAGAAGGCCAGAGCGTACAACGGCCTAAACGTTCTAATAAATATGGGAACATAGATGAGGACAATTATATAGACAGATACTGAAGGGCAACCTCTCTAAAACCTCGTCGTTGCACACTGTTGGTTTATAATATCCTCACCATCCTTCTGTAGATCCACATCTCTGTTGCCTCGTGTCTCTTCTTCATCTTTGAGGAAATCGTCCAACATTCACTGCCGTAAAGAAGGACAAATTTCACGCAATAGCTCAGTATTTTTTTCTTCGTTACCAAAGAAATCCTGCTGTCTCGCAATACTCTGCCCAACTTTTGGAATGCGTCCTTGGCCATCCCAATACGTCTACGGACCTCAGTGTCCCAGTTACTGCACAGGAAATACTTAACTGATTTATTAACGAGGCTGGCTATCGATTTTTTATACTATATATAACTTAGTAAAGCGGAAGTCTAAATATGGAAAAGTGAGTTTTGTGTCTTACAAGTAACTCGCTCCTGTTGGAAATATGTAATTATTTTTTGTAAGAAGCCGGGCACAACCGATGGACTATTTCTTTGGACAGCTTCTTGTATATCATATTTTTAAATTCTCATATGTTGGCTGGCCAGCTACCAGCAAAGAATTCCTTGAACTATCGACATTCAGGCGAAAAAGATAAGCTTGAAGTGACATTATTTATTATTGTTTTCTTTTGTTATTAATTATGTCTGGTTGTCGGTGTGACAGATTTTCTTTTCAAACAAACCCGACTCAAATGTAAGCTTTTACTGGAAGGTTGACTTGGTAAAATCGTCACAAAAACTGTGTAATGACATGATGCCAGTTGCATTTAAACAGAGAATAACAATATATCTTATCATGCTTTCTGCTTGTCTTCATGCTATATATATATATATATATATATATATTGAGTAATAAAAAAATATTAAAAAATTAAAATCTTCAGAGACACTGGGTTGTAGATTTATATTCTTTCTTTTTTTTATTATTATTCCATTTTGATTCCTCGACTAGTTTCGGCTGAAATGGCCATCATCGGGAGGAGAAATATTACTGCTTTCTGCTAGCCGTGAACTACAGAAATGAATGTCTTGATGGAGAAAAATTAACTTTTGTCTGTAGTTTTCATTTGTTTTTTTTTATTTTTTTTATCTTTTTAACATGAATCTCTTAACATTCCTTGTGTTGGTCAAACAGTCTCTTTTAAGTTGTTATTTGAGATAAGAGCTGGATAGATACATCCTGCTCCGAATTCTCTGGTCAGTTTGACAGTTTTATTGGACCTGGTGAGGTGATGTGTCTCTGTTTATTGTTTGTGTGTGTGTTATTTGGTTCTTAGGGAGTGAGTGAGTATGATATGTGTATTGCTATTGGTGTGTGTTATCATTTGGCTCATTAGGGAGTGAGTGAGTATGATGTGTGTAAGTGTGTATATTCGTGTGGGTGTGTGTGTAAGTGTGAGGCCTCAACACCTCCGTAAGCATGTCTGTCTTGTGTGGGTGAGAAATGTGGGTAGGTTTTGATTTGTTGATTTATATATTGCTACTATCTGTATTGTTAAATTTATGATTTAGCCCGGCTGGATATTTTCTTTTTAGACGTTGGATCCACTTATTTTAATGGGACTCTAAAATCTTTCTAATGTTATCTGCTCGGAACTTTTCTATTCTCTCAATTATACTGAATTTGGCATGGGTTTTGAAATCGTGTTTTTCCAGGCGGAAATGTTGTTCTACAGGTAATAATTTTTAATGGGGAGTCGACTACGATAATTATTAATTCTGTAGTGAAACGGCCATTCAGATTTTCCTACATATTGTTTCTGACATAGTGTACATTCTAGGAGGTAAATTATGTTATGACTTCTACAGTTAGAATCGTGGTAGATTTTGAAAGTAGATTTAGTGATTGAGCTAGTGAATGAATTCGTGTTTTTAATATGGGTGCAACATAAACGTCCTTTATTGTAACATGGTTGGGAAAATCCTGTTGTTTTTGTTTATTACGGATTACCTTGTCCCCTAAAATGTGGTTACTACCTATGATTTCTTTTAGGTTCTTAGGTCTACGATATGCAATATATATATATATATATATATATATATATATATACGTGTGTGAGTCATGGAACCAGTCCTCCCATAACCATGCATATATATATATATATATATATATATATATATATATATATATATATATATGCATGGTTATGGGAGAACTGGTTCCATGACATATATATATATATATATATATATATATATATATATATATATATATATATATATATATATATATATATGATTATATTGTAATATATATTTTTTTTATATACATGATTTTTTTTTTCATTTCATTTTTGGAAGTGCTATCTGATGATCCGGCGTCCTTTAAAAGGGCTCTGGTGAAATAAATTATTTTAATGGTACCTTAAATTGGTCCGTTTATCTTATATATATATATATATATATATATATATATATATATATATATATATATATATATATTGAGAGAGAGACAGACACACTAAGACTATGTAAAATAGTTTTATAACTCTTTCAAATTTGAAATTTAAGATATCAATTTAACATATACAGCCTTGTGCAAATTAATTGACACAAAACTAACAATTCCATTATTATTTACAATCGTTTCGTATTTTTCCAATAAAACATAACCTAGTGCACGTATTAGTACTTCATATGTTCACTCCACAAAGCAAACTAGCCACAGATTTTCGACTGGATTTAAATCAAGATTGTTTCCGGGACAGTGTATAGTATTTTGATTTGCTCACTGGTCAAGGTTGTTAGTGTATTCGTGCAGTGCTACAATTTTGGTATGCTTTCTTAGAGCCATCGCAGACAATGGCCGTAGGACAACTAATCGACAGTCGAGACAATAGTGTCGGACTCTGATGAAAATTTAATGCGATCACGGATGATGCAATACTTCTCAAGGCCAAACACATTTCGTCATACACCCAAAAATAGATTCATATTGTTGCATATTGTTGTAACTTAGAAATGATTAAATATATCTTACTGGAATTCGCCAGGGTTTTTACAACACTACTGGACTATCCTTTGAGCAATAAGAAGGTATAATTACTCTCTAAGTTTAACAGAAAAATCGTGAAGAGGCTGTGTCTACAACCATTAAGTATTTTAATCTTTGGTTGAGTAACATATTAAGGGTTGATATAAGTGGATATACCATATTATTTCTCTATACATAGGAGACAATACCTATCGTCAGCCTTATACTTGCAGAATTTTAGTATGTGTGGCAAATAATAAAAGATCAAGGCGTAGATCCAATATTATTCTTTTTTCAGTTGGCCACCTTTCCAATAAAATATATTTTGGCCTATCCTCCTTTGATTTTCTTTGTCTTGTTTATGTTTTTATGCTATTTTTTTATTCTTTCTGGTGACCATTTTTATCAATAAAATGTCCTTTGGGCCAACCCTCTTTAGCCAGATTTATTCTGATGATTTGCTAGGTAAAATCTAGTTAGATAGGTTCTGGCTCATGATTTTTTTTTAGTTTTTGCTCTACTTAATGTATTGGGTACTTTTAAATTTTGACTTAATTTACTCTGTCGGTGTTTCTTTCTTTTGACGAGGCATTGCCTTTTTATGTCTAAAACCAATGTTGATTGTTTATTTTGAATCAGTACTGATGTTTTTTTTTTCTTTTTTATTAATTTTTTCCTGGTATCATATGGTTTAATATTTTTTATTTACAAATTATATTATCAGTTTTTTTTTCACACCAACCCAGTATAGGTATTGACATATATATATATATATATATATATATATATATATATATATATATATATATATATATATATATATATATATATAAAAGTGAACAGAGAAGTCAACACTTACAGGCGACAGTCTGTTTCTGATATCGAGCACTTTATTCCATAAATATAGCACACCTTAAGACTATATTTATTTATATATATAATATATATATATATATATATATATATATATATATATATATATATATATATATATAATAGTTGCTTGAACCTATCCAAAATTTCAGATGTGTTACTTGTGATGTTTTTCTTCTTTATTCTATACTCATCTATCTATCTATCTATCTATCTATCTATCTATCTATCTCGGTCTATTCGTTTTTATGTATCTATAGATTTACCTGTCTCGTTCGATTCGTATCTATCTATCTATCTATTTATCTATCTATCTCAGTATATTCCTTTTTTATCTATCTGTCAATTTACCTATCTTATTCTATTCGTGTCTGTCTATCTATTTAATCATATTCGTGTCTATCTGTCTATATGTCTCTTCGATATATACATATATACACACACACACACACATATATATATATATATATAAATATATATATATATATACTTACTACATGCATTTTCCCTTAGATTTTTTCCTCCAACATTCCATTGATCTCTCTTCGTTTTCCCTTCTTCCTATCAGTAATTATTTGCTCCTCATTCGGAAATTTTAACGTATTTCTGCTTATAAGTACTTCTCACTAGGCCCATACTACACTTCAATCTTAATAGAAAAAAAGAGTAACTCTCTTATACACAAACAGCTATATCAATGATTTAAATGTTTTATTATTCTAAGCGTTGTGACTGGCGCCTGTGGGTTACAATTTGGTATATGTGTACCTCTGCAATATACTCCCTTACATTCGAATCTGCAAATCTTGTTCAGTAAAATACAACATAACAAGTCTTTGTCACAGGTATATACATCAATGTCTCCTGTTTAAGCTTTGTTCTAATGTTAAAATTATAATCATATTAGACGAAAATAATCATAAATTCAGATTAATTATGGTCATAAAAGAAATGACGACAGTTTTGTTTAAATCTGGTTTGTAAAATACCCTCCAATATGCAAAAATGTGTACATTCTATTTTTGCACTTTAGGATGTCATATCTTTATGATGTCATATCTTTATGATGTCATTAACACCTTCCAGAACAATAAAATTCCAATTGGTTTTGGCTGATCTGATGTTGGACGTTTTAAGCTAATTTTAGTGGATTTTTTGGTATATGTCTTCTGGTATACAAAATACACACTCATAAGTAATTCTGACAGGTCCAACATTTCTTTTCTGAAACTTCATGTATGTATGTATGTATGTATGCTCTGGTAGAGGTAACAATTTGCCCCTCCAGGTGTAGGGGTTGACCCCCTGTACCCAATTGAATGGTGCCTGTACTAAATCGGCATAGGGAGTTCGGTTTTTAACAGCATCTATTCAATTTAGTCTATCATCCCGAATCCTTTTCAGTTGTATTGCTAGATATCCTTCCAATAGTTTAGATAATTTTATGTCACGATGCCCAGGAGAAAGAAGTTGGAGCGCATGGAATAATACAGACGACAAATCTTTCGGATCTAATTCATTCGTCTGCAGCGATTTAACTTTCAAAGTCTATAGCAAGCAGCCTAAAAAATAAAAAAAATAAATAAAAGTTATATCTGCTGTCAACCTTGAGAGAGGCGACTCAGTTAGTGAAACAGGTGGTATCGTAAAAATGGGAGTACGATTTAAAGAAACGAAAACGAAGCCAATCTTACCCTTCCCCTTTTCTCTAACCGCCCTTCCCCACCAAAAAAAACGATCAAATTTAGCTTCAGTTTAGAATTTCATCGCGTTTAGTCCTAAAATTAAAAGAGAATCATCGATACAGAAGATTAGAAAAGCGGAAGGATTTTGCAATGGCTGACTGTGTTGTGGGTGGCGAAGTAAATATCGGAATATTGGTTCGTTGAAAGGTTCAAGGCTAATGGGAAGATGTGGGGCGAGACAGAATGGTTAGAGGGAAAATACAGAGAGAATTAAGATGAAAATGATTGAGAGAGTTTAGGAGAGTGAGAGAGAGGGAAAAGAAAAGGTAAATGAGAAAATAATGGGATGAGGGGTAAAAGATGAAGAAGAAGAAAAAGACAGAGAGAAGAAAAGTGAGAATGGAAAAGATGGAATAGAAAAAAGAAAAGAAAACGATTTGTGAATGTACGAAAATGAAAAGAAAAATATCGAGGAAAAAAAAAGAAGAAAAAGAAGAATAGTGAGAGTAACAAGAAGAAGAAGAAAAAAAAAGAAGACAACGAGAAGAATCAAAATAGAAACCTGAGAAAGACACTCGATATAAAAAAGCACCCCAAAAGTTCCAAAATACAGAAAAGGAGTGAAGAAGAAGAAGAAGAAGAAGAAGAGGACGAAGAAAAGGAAATATGAAAAGATAAGAAAAGATTTCAGAAATAAAGGCTAGAAAGATGAAAACGATAAAGAGACATAACCTGCGATAGAAGAAGAAGAAGAAGAAGAAGAAGAAGAAGAAGGAAGAAAAGACATAATCTGCAACAGAGAAGAAGAAGAAGAAGAAGAAGAAGAAGAAGAAGAAGAAGAAGAAGAAGGAAAAATGTAAGAAAACAAGCAAGCTAAGGAAAATTGGCATTTATTTTTTGTCGAAAGAGAGAAAAACAAGATAAATCAATAAGTGAAAAGGCAATAAATATGGCGGAAGAATCCTAAAATAAATAGGTAAGGAAAATCTTTAGAAGAAAGAAAATAAAAGGAAATGAAGGAATGACGAGAGCCAAGGTGACAGAAAGCTGAACAAGAGGGTTTGCCTTAATTGCTGACCACTATCAATCTCCAACATCCGGCTTTAAAATAGATTTTTATAGGAACAGTATACCCATGATGATCTCTGATGAAACGTATCGGGAATGATCTCATAAAAAGGAAACTACAATATGTATCAGTTCAGCATTTGATCTCCTTCGAACGAACGAGTTCTCTACTAAAGCCACACACTTTATTCAGCGTCATTTCCATTGGAAACTTTCCTGGGAGTTATTTTTGGGATGTCTTGAAAACTTGTCACTATTAATTGGGATTTGGTATCTGAATAGGAAACCGTTGCAATATTGATATCTGATTAATATGAAAGTTCTCGCACATTGAGAAAGTTTTTCCGGACAAAAAGCTGCCCTGGTCCTTACTGGAAAATAAGTAGTGTGCTGAGACGACCACACTCTACACACTTTCCTTCCAAGCACTGCGCATCAGAATGGAAGATAATTTTGAATCAAGCAGTTTCAATCTGCCTATTTTTCTTCCGATAACATAGCAACAGTCCCGATTCTTTTTATAAGATTATAACACGTGGGGTTCAACAGCTGCTTCGTTCGCTGCTGATTCGTCTTAGACTTCTTCAATGGCAGCTCCTATTGTCGGTTTCAACCTGTCTTTCGGTTTATATACATATTGCCCAACTCTCACTACCCCTCAATAAAATATTTTCTCCAACCCTGGAGATATGACATCGACTCTAAACGAAGCTGTCCTCTAGTTTAGAACAATAAACTTTGCTTTATACACTTCAAGTGAAAATTGACCGTTTTATCAAAATGATAATTTTTCCATCAGAGATTTTTTTTTAAATTATTTATAAGGAATTTCTTTTTGTTTGTCGAATTCCAATGAATTCTTGTTCCTTGTCGATTACCAAAATTCGATCAAATTTAAAATTACTTTGTTTTCATTTTTGCTTTTGCTTAAATTAGGTTTTCAGCTTACAATGACCTTCAAATACCAATATAGTTAACTTTTAACAAGCAAAATTCCACTTGAATTTTGCGAGTCTAACTTTCGAGGTTATATTTTTTATTTATCAGTTGATTCCGTATTTTCGGGCGAATCGCAAATGAGTAGATGTAGTGAAAAAAGGTGTTCGTTAGATCCAGTGACAAGACCCAAAGAGTGTGAGTTCAATACCCGGTTAAGGCAGTGGAGAACTTGGAGTGAGGAAATAACAGGAGATAACTGATAACTGACATCCATTAAACATGGCATGTAGAACTAGAACAGTAATACTTAGTGAGCGAAATAAATGCTTCAGTTCGACATTCCAAACACTCGAAGAAGGCCGGAGCGTACAACGACCGAAACGTTGTAATAAATATGGCGACAAAGATGAGGACAATAGTTCGAATGATGTAAATAGTGAAGACAAATGTTTACATAGCAGTTCAGTAATTGTTTCTTTGCTCCTACGAAAATTTTCTTTTTCTTTATACTTTATGTGCAAATAATTACAAATGAGCCGCTCAGTGGTCGATTGAATAATGGATGGGTTTAAGGATCAGATTTAAATCAAAAAACCTCTGTTAATTTATGATGTCAAATTTTGTGATAAAAGATATATGAGTTCGATTCTTGTTTTTTTTTTAATCAATTCCATATAGAAATGGTTTGTGTAACTGCAGCGAAATAAAATGAACATGGAATATTTACTTTTTATATTTGTTAATAAATCTTATTCGCTATATCTCTGGTTGCATAATGTAGAATAAATTAACAAACAAAAAAGAAGAAAAAGAAAATGAAGGAAAAATGAACGAGAGAAAAATGAAAAATAAAATCAAAATACAAACGAAGACAAAAGAAAAACAATATTAAAAAAAGAATAAAAATAAAAAAGAATTAAATAAAAAAAAAGAATAACAGAACAAAAAAGAGTAAAGAATAAAAAGAATGAAAAATATAAAAATGAAAAAAAGAATGAAAACAAATAAGAAAATGAAAAATAAAAAGAATTACAAAATTAAAAAGAATAAAAAAGAATAAAAATAAAAAATATAAAAATAAAAAAGAATAAAAAATAATGAAATATAAAAATATAAAAAGAATAGAAAGAATGAAAATGAATAATATATTAAAAGAGAATAAAAAAGAAAATAAATGAAAAAGGAAAATGGAAAATGGAAAAAGAAAAAGAGTAAAAATTCGACAATTTGTATATATTCCTTCTTGAAACAATAACGTGTTTCTCATGAGTTAACTGATGTAATATCTGGAAATTTCTTCATCTACAAAAGCAAGCCACAAGACGCCACCACGAATTGACGAGGATCTTGAGCGATAATACGGCACTCTAGAAAACTGTATAATCATTCTTGAGTGCGATGCACTGTCTGTATACGAGGTGAGTAGCGTCTTTTAAAAGAAATTGCTTTATCGATAAATGGTTACGAGATTATTTTCGACTTACACCGGGTCTTCCTAGAAAAACAAAGTTTACTAATAGTAGAAAAGAAAGAAAATAATTCGAGGAAAATAAAAAGAAATACCGGTATGTCGGAATAACGATACCACGGATGAAAAACGAAAAGTTTAAAGATAAAAAACAAAGAAAAATAAAACACAGAGATAATCGGTAACGTGGAATACGAAAAAACAAAAAACAAAAAAAATATACACAAAAAATAAACAAAAAACAAGAATGTATTGCTCTATGTGACATGTCTTTCATGAGGGGGCACGTTCATAGCTCTCCACGATTTCTCGTTTTTTACAGCTGTGAGCAGCTTTTGTCTTTTTGCTATCCCTAATATTGATTGTTCTGACAACCATTTATACAAACTTGTTAGGTTAGCTATTCATTGTTTTCGTTTCTCCCTTTTCACCCAATGTATCCGGCACATTCTATTTCTGCATTATATAGCTGCTACCCAAGATAGAGGGACGTTAGAATAATGGATAGCGTCTAAGATTAAGGAATCGGAGAGCCGAGTTCGAATTCCAGTCGGATCCGTGACATTCACGTAAGTGAATATGCTTGATCCGGGAAAAGTATTAATCATTTTCTTGGATCTTGGGAAAGGTATGAATCATCATCCTTATTTAGGAATGGTATGAATCTTATCTTGGGAAAGGTATGAATCATCTTCTTTATCTTAGGAATGGTATGCATCGTAGTTTGGGAAAGGTATGAATCCACTTTTTACCGTAGGAATGGTATGCATCGTATGTTGGGAAAGGTATGAATGCTCTTCTTTATCTTAGTAATGGTATGCATCGTATCTTGGGAAAAGGTATGAACCAACTTCTTTATCTTAGGAATGGTATGCATCGTATCTTGGGAAAGGTATGAATACTCTTCTTTATCTTAATAATGGTATGCATCGTATCTTGGGAAAACGTATGAATCCTCTTCTTTATCTTAGGAATGGTATACATCATATCTTGGGAAAAGTATGAATCATCTTCTTTATCTTAGGAATGATATGCATCGTATCTTGGGAAATGTATGAATACTCTTCTTTATCTTAGGAATGGTATGAATCTTATCTTGGGAAAGGTATGAATCATCTTCTTTATCTTAGGAATGGTATGCATCGTATCTTCGGAAAAGTATGAATCAACTTCTATATCTTAGGAATGGTATGCATCGTATCTTGGGAAACGTTTGTATACTCTTCTTTATCTTAGGAATGGTATACATCATATCTTGGGAAAAGTATGAATCATCTTCTTTATCTTAGGAATGATATGCATCGTATCTTGGGAAAAGGTATGAATACTCTTCTTTATCTGTCCTATCCAAGAAACGCCACTTTTACTGCGCTCTACGTTGGGTCACATGATTCGCGATCTAATGTCTCACGGGATTCGGGATCGATCGTACCCGATTTACAAGAAATGTCAACTCTCTCTCTCCCCCCTATCTCTCCCTTTCTCTCTGTCATTATTAATTACAAATGTTATATTTGTTTTCATTTTCCTGAATTTCTTTTCTCACATGATACATCCATGACATTCTTAACATTCTTCTGTAGAACCCTACTTCTATCTCTTCAAGTCACTTGCTCACATGTTAATGATGAAATTCTCCAGCATCCTCTGCCATATAGCAAAAAAGATATTATATAATTATCCAGCAATCCTTTCTATGTTTCTAGCGATGTTTTCTTGTTTCTTTTTACTTCACTTAGCTTTTGGAAGACATATCTTCTACTCCAATGCCTCTTCGGATTTCGACGTCTTATTTACCGTCCTCTGCTAAAATACTATTTAGATATTTAAATTTCTGTGCGTTTTTGATTCTGATGTTTCATTTACGTCTCATTCTCATATTGTTCAGTTCCTTTTGCTGACAAGTGTACGTCCGTCTTTTAATTAGCACTTATTCCATACATCTCACTTTCTTTCACTTTACTGTAACCTCCCTTTTCTGTATGTTATCAACACTGGAATATCTGTTTATCTTATATTGGTAGATTCTGCACCACTCCCCAATGATGGATCCTGGTAGAACTTCTAATTCTCTTAGAATCACCTTACTGCATGTGTTGAATAAACTTGGTGAGAAAAATATCGTTGTCTTAGACCACTTTCAATTTTTGGTGTATTTACTGAGCTAATTTCCTAATTTCATAGAGGCAATTTACTTCCAGTATAAATCCTGAATTATTTTAATGTCTTCAATTAAATCAAGCAGTTCAATCGAATACAGACCAAAGAATGAAAAATTTGTAAAAAGCAAAAACAACACACAAAAAATGTTCCTAATATAATTCTGCTTGTTCCTCCCTTCGTTAGTTAGTCCCTTAATTAATTTAAAACGACCGTTACACCGTGCCAATACATTATAAATAAAAGACCATTCCGTTTTTACCGCGGAAAAAACCGGAAATGACAAATCAGAAACGCTACTGGGTTTCAGTGAGATAAAGAAACAAAAAGTAAAGAAGAAAAGAAAGAGGGGATGATAGATGTATTTAAAGCCTCCTGTCAGTATCTTATCATCACCCTTTGACCTCCCCATGGTTGGTCGGAACTCCACTGACAATCCATTTCCACACTGATCTGTCCTGTATTGCTGTTCCCAGATTCCTAATGTCCTATGGTATCTGCGAAAGTCAATTTTCGCTAGAAAACACTTCCATAAGGAAGCCATAGGTAAGGATGGAACGATTTCCCAGTCAGCTCGGTGGCAGTGGCCGGCAAACTCATATCACTTATTTTCTTTATCTCTCTTTATCTCTCTCTTTCTCTCTCTGTCTCTCTCTCTCTCACACACACACATACTCTCTCTCTCTCTCTCTCATTTATTGCTTTATATAACTTTTTTTAAATCTTTCTCTCGTTCTTTTCTTGTGTTTCATATCACTTCATCTTCATTATCATCATCATCATCATCAAAAACATTATCATCATCCTTCGACATCCCCATGGTTGGTCGGATCTCCACTGACAACCCCTGTCCACGCTTTTGCTCTCCCCAGATCCCCAATATCCAACTATGAGTGCCGGCCTGTAGTGTATGGGAAAGTCAATTTTCGTGAGAAGACATTTCCAGAAGAACGCCATAGGAGTAAGGATGAGATGATTTCCCATTCTCTTCAGTGGCAGTACCCGGCAAACTCATATCGCCTAATTTCTCTCTCTCTCTCACTCTCACTCTCTCTCTCATTTTTTGCTTTATATAACTTGCTTCATCTTTCCCTCGTTCTTTTTTTGGTTCATATATCATCATCATCATCATCATCATCATCAAAGCATCATCATCCTCATCCTTTGACCTCCCTATAGTTGGTCGGAACTCAAATGACGATCCCTTTCCACACTGTTCGGTCCTGTATTCATTTCCCCTGATCTCCAATGTCTAACTATGAGTCCCAGCCGATTGTGTCTGCGAAAGTCAATATTCGTGTGAAGACCCTTTCAGAAGGATGCCATAGGAGTAAGAATGATACGATTTCCCTGGCCACTGAGTGGCAGTGTCCCGCAAACTGTAGTCATTTTTTGCCGGAGATTAAGGGTGATTGGTTTCAGTTATTCGAAAATTCGTATATGTTCCATCTAGTCGTCTTTCGAGATGAACAGATAAAGTTTCTGATCCATAAAATAGGACTGGTACAATCAATGTTCGAAAGGTTTAGACTTTTAAAGAGGATGGAACGTTCGAATACCAAATCTTGTGAAGTTTGATACACACATAACATACAAGGGATTTGCGGATGTTGAAGTCTTTTTGGGAATCTATTATGCGAGCTCCAATATATTTGAAGTCCTCAACTCGTTTTAAGGATGTATTATTGAGTGACTTCAACTCTGTTGGCTCAGAGGAAGCTGAAATATATTCTATCTTATTTGCGTTGAAATAGAGACCTACCTCTTTGGCTGCTTGCACTAGTGATTGTAGCAGGGATTCTGCATTCTTGATATATTGAGAAAAACCATCGGCAAAGTCATGGTCTGTCAGATATGGATGTCCAAGAAGATTAATACAAGTTTCATCCAGTCGTCTTTCAAGTTTCTGATCCATACAGTAGGACTGGCTTGATCAATGTTCAAAAGGTTTGGATGGAACGTTCCAGCGATAAATCTTGTGAAGTTTGTTACAGGCATCTCATGCAAGAGATTTGAGGATATTGAAGTCTTTTGGGGAATCTATTATGTGCGATCCAAGGTATTAGAAATCCCCATCTCTTCAGATGGAAGAGTAGATTCAACTTGGATGGTTCAGGGGAGGCAATATTGAAGTTACATTCTTACATGCAATATCAGTAATATATATTATTATGCAATATAATATAAATGATCGTAGGCCATTTTTAATTTTATGCAAATTCCTTTAGGATTATGAAAATCACGAAGTACGTCATGTTATTTTTTCTCAATCTCATTAAGTTTTCTGTAACATGATTTCATTTCCTTCATCTTCATCAAATGGCTCGAAACTCTGGCGTTCATTTCGTGACATCATTAAGGAATCAGGTGTCGATGTCAAACACAAATGTCTCTCAAAAATAAGTTTGTTTTTCATTTTAGGCCGAATATACATTTTCTGGTTCAGTTCATTAAACTAAAAAAAAAGAGGAAAGTCACTATAAAACCGAAATCAGAAATTTTCGACTTACCCTCGTGAATGAATAAAGTTACTTTTTTTAAATCATTGCACAAGCTTCGTCAATAAAGCCACTAGGATACAATATATTTAATGTCCTCAACTCTTTTGATGGATGTTTATTGAGTGACATCAACACGAACATCAAAATATCCCATAAATAATGGGCTATTTCAGTTTGACTGCATGGAAAGACACCTTAAAAACTCCACTTGTTTTCAATAAGAAAGAAAGAAAGAAAGAAAGAAAGAAAGAAAAAGAAACGTTTAATGCCTGTTATAGTGAAATTGAAAAAAATATCAGTTTCATATCCTTTGATGATTGTTATTGCAATATACTGAAATTTGTAAAAATTCGATAGGGGACTTTCTACGGATATGTTATTGTCGTAGAACGTGCCATGAGCTTATTCAATCATTAATTTAAGAAATAAAATCCAGCATAACATTTAAATAGGAAAACTGTAACATTTCTACGGGCATTGACTGTGTGGAAAGACACATCAAAGGCACTACTTGGTTTCAGTAAGAAAGAAAGAAAGAAAGAAAGAAAGAAAGAAGAAAGAAAGAAGGGAAGTTAGAAGTGCTTAAAGACTCCTACCAATACCACATGAATAATGGAATATTCCATTTTGATTGCACAGAAAGACATATCAAAGATGCGACTTGGTTTCAGTAAGAAAAAAAGAAAGAAAGAAAGAAGCGCTTAATGCCTCCTCCCAATTCCTCATGAATAATAGAATGTTCCATTTTGATTGCGCAGAAAGACATATCAAAGATGCGACTTGGTTTCAGTAAGAAAGAAAGAGAGAAAGAAAGAGAGAAAGAAAAAAAGAAAGAATGAAAGAAAGAAGTGCCTAAAGTCTGTTTTAGACTGAGTGTTAGAGAATATAAGAAACAACTATTATTAAAGAGGGACTAAAATAAAAGAAGAAGAATTAACAAAACAGTATATAACGATTAAATTCAATTTACATTTTTGAAAGTCATATTTGACTTGGAATCAATAACTCGGAAGAGATTTTCATATGAAATACGACAGAAGAAACAGTTGGTGTAAAACCTATGGTTACATGTAACCATTTCAAATGTAAAAAAGCGACACCTTGTCAGCAATCAAGTACTGCATTTACATTCATAACGTATAGATAACATAGCGGGAAGTAATATGTATTCTGTTTAATAAAGAAATGTGGCACAAGGCCAAGGAGATTGGGGAAAGGACGGACTTCTTCTGCCTTAACTTTTACTTAGCAAGCCACAAACACTGAACAAATCATACAAACAATATTCCTTACACCAAAACAACACATTCATACGCACCTTTCTTACTACATTCACCATAATACCTCACTGGCTCTATGAAAATACTAACTAGTCCCCATATTTACAATTCAATGCCTGTTGGAGGAGGGGAATAAAACAACAATTCTAAAAACGAGTCCCAATGATTATTTACAATATGAATACAAAACAATTTACAAGAAACTACAGAAAATAATATTAGTCAAAAAATCCCCCAAATCACTAAATGTGGCAGAAATATCAGTTAACTGGTCGAAATGAATGCGGGACTATAATAATATAAAAAATACATTCAACCCAAGCACATACACTGATACGCACTCATTCAAACATGGCGGAAAGTTTATCAGTACAATTACCATGAAATTATATATAGAAAAGGTCTAGGGTAGCTAAGTTACATTAGTGGGAAAAATGACTGAAGCTGACTTACTAGGTAATAATATTGCTTATTTTCCTTGATTTTATTAAGAATTACTAAATATATAACAAGATAACCAGATCAGATATAGCAGCAAATATTCAAAGCAAGGACCAGTGGTAGATTTATAAATATGTAAAATAGATTTTGGTTTGAAAATAATAGCATATGATGAAATGAGAGGAACTGCCGAAATAATCTGGTCGACTACGTTACCAGATTCTGCAAGTAGATTGCGACTAATAGTGATAACAAAAGAGTTAAATCTATTACTCCATGAAAAGAATTCGGCATTCATTGATTTAAACGCTAGGGTTTATTGTCAATTCAAATTTATAAAATCTTTCTTTTAATACAATTTTTCAGGTAAACAGATCTCTCAAGAACAATATTTCTTATGTTGCGATTGCTAAATTCTATCATTCTTCATCGATTTTTGGAATCAAACATTTCTGATTTCACCAGTAGAAATATAACATTATTTAAAACATGCTTTACGTCCCATTGCCCAGAGTTGATAGTTACCTAAAGTTACTGACTTTTTTAAGAATGAGTAAGCTAGAATCATTATGATCTGGCCGTTGGCAATGACTGATCGATAGTGAAACGTTCAGTTTGTCTGTACATAAAAAGAAGAGACAGTGAATCCCACTAAGGCACTTCATCAAAGTTTGGTTGCCAAGGGTTTTATTATCTATCGAACTCTCAATGAATTTAAGGCTCCGGGTTAATGTCTATTTAGAGTTACTCTTGCTTTTTGGGGAATTGTTTTATTATTATTTTTTTCGGGTCGGGCATAAGAGAAATTTATTATTGCAGTATTGCGAAAACGGTATAACTTTGTATGTTTTGGGAATAGAATTTTTCTTTCCTGAAGATTTTTCTCCATTAACAACATTTGCTGCAGATGTGAAAGACGTGAAGAATAGTTTTTTTTTTGTTTTTTCTATTCTTATACCTTCTGTAAATATCGTCCTTATTTCCCACTGAATTCGTTTTTTTTTCCATTTCAATCTTTATATTATTTTGGTATTTCCTCTAAGTTTGTCATATTTTATTATTATTTTGACCGAAAAAATATATCTTACAGATTTATAAGAATACGATTAGCCGTTGCTTTGAATGTGGCTGCCACAACTGGTCTTGTTTTGCTGCTATATATTAAGAGGTTCTTGACAAAATCCATAGAAAAATCTACAATGTTATTGATCCTAGCCTGGCATATCGGATTCAGTCTCTTTTTCCACCAACATAAGCTAACTTCTCTGGGCTTTTTTCATAAATAACTTCATGGTAATTCTTCTGATGAACTTTCCACCATTACGCTTACACTGTAAAAATGTAAATGCTGTACTAGATTAGCAAAAAGGTTTACACATTCATATACATTTTTATTCTCACATTTTTCTATTTTCCATTTTTCCTATTTTCGGTCTGGTCTTCTTTACTTCCTTATTTACATACTTATTTTCATCCTTATATCCTTCCTTTTTTCCTTTCTTCTTTCTTTCCTTATTTTCTTCCCTCATTCCTTCCTTTTTTCATCATTTTTTCCTTCCTCCTGACCTTCTCTTTTTCAATCCTGATTTCCATCCTTATATCCTTATTTTTTTCATTTCTTCTTTCTTTCCTTATTTCCTTCCCTCATTCCTTCCTTACTTTCATCCTTATTTCCTTCCTTCTGTCCTTCTCTTTTTTATTCCTGATTTGCTTCCTTATATCCTTCCTTTTTTCCTTTCTTCTTTCTTTCCTTATTTCCTTCCCGCATACATTCTTTATTTTCATCCTTATTTCCTTACTTCTCTCGTTCCCTATTTCAATCCTGATTTCCTTCCTTATATATTTCCTTCTTTCCTTTCTTCTTTCTTTCCTTATTTCCTTCCCTCATTCCTTCCTTACTTTCATCCTTATTTCCTTCCTTCTGTCCTTCCCTATTTCAACCCTTCCTTATATCCTTATTTCTTTCCATTCTGTTCTTATTTCAATCCTATTTTCTTCTTCCTTTCCGTTCTTCTTTTCTACATCCATTATTTCCTTCCTTATTTTCATTCTTCTTTTCTTCCTTTTTTGCTTCCTTATTTTCTCATTATTTCCATACTTATTTCTTTTCTTATTTCCTTCCTTCTTTCCCTTCTCCTTTTTATTCTTCTTTCCTTCCATATTTCTTCCTTTTTTTCCTTCCTTCTTTCTGTCATTTTTTTCCTCCTTTCTTTCTTTCCTTCCTTCCTTCCTCATTTCCTTCCATCTTCACTTCCTTCTTTATTTCCTTCTTTCCTTCCTCATTTCTTCCTTATTTATATCCTCTTCTCATTCCTTTTTTTCTTTCTTCTTTCTTTCCTTCTTTCCTTCCTTAGGTCCTTCCTTTATTTTCTTCCTTGTTTCCCTTCTTCCTTCCTTCTTTCCGTCCTTCTTCCTTCTTTATTTCCGCCTTAATTCCTTCATTATTTTTTTCTTTGCTTCGTTTTCTTTATTTTCTTTGTCCATTTTGTTTCTTTTTTTCATTCGATTTCTTTTTCTTTATTTTCTTTTTGTTCCTTTCTTTCTTTTATTTTTTATTTACTCCTATATTTATTCTGTAATCTTTTATTTACTTACCTTTATTTCTTTCCATAGGTTCGTTGTTCTTTCTTTTTCGTTCCTTCATTCGATTTGGAATTATTCATTTTCTTTGCTTTTGTATTTTTCTTTTTGCATTCTTCATTTGTGTGTTTATTTATTCATATATATATATATATTCTCTTTTAATTTACTCACTTTTCTTTCTTTCTTTTTTTTTCTCTCTTTCTTACTTTCTTTTCGTTATTTTTTTGACATTGGATTTGAGATTTTAATTTTTGTTTGCTTTTACTTTTTTTTGTTATTTTTAAAATTATTTTCCTTGTTTTTTTTCTTTCTTTAAATTATTCGATTTTGTGTTTTTCCTTTTTCCTTTATTTTCTTTAACTTTCTTTATTCCTTTTCTTTCTACTTCATTTCTTCTTCTTTTTTTCTGCCGTTAGTAATTTTCTTTATTCTCTCTTTCTTTTACATTTTTCTTACATTCGAAATTTATTTCCATCAATTTTATCTTTTTCTACTTTTGGCCTCTTCTTGCTTTTACTATATTTTTCTGTTTTTCATTTTTTGGATGTTGTCAATGAGTTAGATGCTATTTTCTTTCTATTCCTACGAAGATTACCCGCCGATATCAATAATCAAACTTCAATAAAATTGTATATTGACCAAACATGCAGCACAATCTCACGGAGGTTGACTCTTCATTTGTTGAAAACAAGGGGAACTGCAAAACATATCGGCTATTGCCTCACAAATGCACCAACCAACATAAAACAAATAATTACTTCTTGACGATGAGTGAGACTGACCCAAATATTTGAAAAAACATGACCTTTGGGCACATTGTCCGCATTGATTGTAACATACAAATTCTTGGAAAGTTGGAAAAACGCATTAAAAAAGAAGAGAGTCGGATCTTGTCGGTAGTATTTAAGCAAATTTCTCTGAATAATTATTGCTAGATATACACAAACATAAACATTATATATATATATATATATATATATATATATATATATATATATATATATATATATATGTGTGTGTGTGTGTGTGTGTGTGTGTGTGCGAGTGGCTAAAGAACTGGCTAGGTAAATAATCCACAGTTCTTTAGTATTTTTGTTATTATTTAAAAAAAATAGTGCTCGATACAAAAGTAGAGCATACATATAATTATTTATTTAAAAATATGATCCCAACAAGCTACATAAGAGGTCTCATGTTTCAAATAATTATATTGAAGTTTTCGGCTCTTGTTTTGAAACATGAGACCTCTTATGTAGCGTGTTGGAATCATATTTTTAAATAAATAATTATATATATATATATATATATATATATACATACATACATGCATATATATATATCTGTGTGTGTGTTCGTGTGTGTGTATGTGTGTGTGTGAATGCAAGGAGGAGAGGTGGAGTAATGGTTATAAGTTTGGATTGAGATCGAATTCCAGTCGAATTCCAATTACATTCACTTATGTGCGAATACCGTTGGGAAAGGGATGAATCCTCTTCTTCCCCCAAGCTAGGGATAAATCGCAGGACAGACCGGGTTCTATAGCCTTGGAATGCAACACGTCTAAGAGAAGGACAATTATGATTTCAAAAGAATTACATTCACTTACATGCTAATACGCTTGGAAAAGATATGAATCCTACTCTTTCACCCACACCGCAATGAATAAATAGCAGGGCAGACTGAGTTCTGTAGCCTTGGATGGCAACTGGTCTGGGAGAAGGAAAACCTGCGGAGAATCGTTTGGGGACCTTGTGACAAGTAGTGCACTAGGTCCCTGTATTCGGCCCTTCAAAATGTGTGGATGGTTCTGCATAAAAACTTATAAACGTTAATCAAATCTTATGTGCCGGTGTCGGTCTCTCGGTTCCTAAAAACTGTTCTGTTTGACCCTC
>OZ010613.1:58956402-59038902 GCA_963932145.1 Acanthosepion lycidas | reverse complement strand
GATGAGACCTTTGTGGTCAAAAACAAAGGTACCGATCCATTCAGCGTTTTGTTATTAGGTTGGTGCAAAAATAATGACGTAATAATGTCGTTTTTTGACGTTAAAAATACGTCAAAAAACGACATTAGTATGTCATTATTTTTGCACCAACCTAATATTTAGAATACACATTATGAAGTGGAAAAAAGTCCGACTATTATTTTAAGACATTTTTTTATGATTATACGTTATTTTTATATACACAAATATTTAAGTAAATGCTCTGTTTTATAATAAACAGTATTAACAATATTTACAGGCCTGAATGTCCGAGAAACTTTCATAAAACAATATGCGTCCTCCGACAGGAATCGAACCTGTATTCTATACGGAACCGTCAAATAGCCTGACGTGCTTTACCGATTTAGCCACAGAGGAGAGTTCCGGTTAAGAAGGTCGATTTTACTGTTTTTAACCTACAGTTCTTTTAGAATATATATATATATATATATATATATATATATATATATATATATATATATATATATATATATATATATATATATATATATATATATATATATATATATATCCTCAGGTGGCCTGAGGATTGCATCAAGCATGAAAGAGATTGTTGCCTCTAAGTCTTGATTTTAATGTTCACTTTATATTTACACACGCTCAATCTATGATATTCAGCACTTTATCACAGAAATATAGCACATCTTAAGTGTATATTTCTTCACACACACATATATATATATATATATATATATATATATATATATATATATATATATATATATCGGATATCTCCGCCTCCGGTGACCTCTCTAATAGCAACCTCCGACTCCCCACTTGTCACTGTCCATCGATCTGCTGTTCTTTCAACACTCTTCTAAGGCTGTGAAAGTTGGACCTACGTGGAGGACCAAAGAAGCGATTTCGAGGCTATCTCAAGCGTGTTCTTGTCTCTTGCAACATTAACCCAACAACATTAGACAAACCCCTAAGAGATCGGATCGGCTGGCGATCTGTCTGCGTCGACGGAGTGACGCACTCCGAGAAAGAGAGACAAAGAGCATTCGAGGCCAGGGTTATGTACAACTTACCAATTCCGCACCGGGCATATTTCCCTGCCATCTCTGCCGAGAACTTGTCGTTCGTTGATCGGGCTATGTCATTTGGCAGGCCACAGAAAACGGACGGAGATGGAAGGACAGCGCCATTGATAGCAATGATGGACAGCTTAAGGTACACACATATACAAACAGGCCGGAGCGCGCGCCTGTGTGTATGTGTGTATGTGTGTATGTGTGTATATATGTGTTTATGTGTATATATGTGTGTTTATTCGTTATATATATCAATATACCTCATAACAGCCTCGAGCGCTTCGACTTGTAGTAGGTAGAATGGAGATCAACGTGTTTTAGTGTAATCAGCAGTTTTCAATGAGTTTGTCTGAATGGTCTTCAAGAAGTGAGAGCACGATCTAAAAGGTCAGGCAATCTAAGAGTGATCTCATCCCACAATCGTTATTCTTGCTCCATATGCGACCTACTTTGTAAATCACTAGCGTATTTTAAGTGTCACTTAAGATTATAGCACAAAATTAACTGAATCAATTAAGTATATATATATATATATATATATATATATATATATATATATATATATATATGGATTGCAATCCGACAGAACCTACCTGCTACCACACCCGGCATAATATAAATTCCTTCGTCATCACAAATATCCAAAAATCAATATGCGAATATCATACAATCTTTGATAAAAATGACTACTACACACACACACACACACACACACACACACACACACACACACACACACACACACAGAGAGAGAGAGAGCGACAGAGGTAGAAACGAATATACATTAAAATCTGTACCCGGCATAGCCAAACTACTTTGATATATATTATATATTTGGCATTGCTTTCCAAACACGGTCAGCACAATATGGTTGTGTTCATACTTGATATTATTGAATGTTTCCTATTTTTTAAAAATAAAACATTCCTATAACTCATAAATTTTCTGCCATATTTATTACAACGTTTCGGTCCTTGTACGCTTAAGGACACATGGCACAGTGGATAAGGCGATGGTTAGATCCAGTGACAGGATCCAAAGAATGTCAGTTCAATACCCGGTTAAGGCATTGGAGATCTTGGCGAGGTGAATTAACAGGAGATAACTGATAACTGACATCCATTAGAAATGGCACGTGAAACTAGAACAATCTACCCAAGTATGCGAAATAAATAGTTCAGTTCGACATTCTAACCACCTGAAGAAAGACGGGGTGTACAACGGCCGAAACGTGGTGATAAATATGTCGAGAAAGATTAGGACAATATTCTGAATAATGTAAATAGTGTACTTAATACCTCATCTCAGAAATATAGACAGAAACTCAAGATACATACATAAAACAATCCATAGACTCAGTTACAAGTAAAAGTAAAAAATTAAATTTACACTTGAGAATGGTGCACAAAATATTTGTATAATTTCTAAATAATTTACGCCCAGAAAAGAAGAAAATTATAAGAACACATGAAATTTAAAAAAAAAATAACTTAACTGCACTACCTTGTCAAGTGTATTTAAGGAATCTTGTATAAAAGAGGGATAGCTACCTAAATACTCAATTTTATATATATATATATATATATATCTTTAGAGAACGAGAGAGGGGAATTGAGAGAGAGGGTGCGTGTTACAGTTGGCGATTCTGTCAGTTATGCGATATGAGTGATACACACTTAGGCAATCATGTAGCTTTCGATACATGCCTAACGAGGCAGATTTTTCCCGCGGAGGACCCGTTGCTATCCAAGGCTATAGAAGCCGGTTTGTCCTGATATTTACCCATAGCTGAGGGAGAAGGAGATAATTCATGCCCTTCTCAAGTGTATTAGCACGTAAGTAAATGTAATGGATTCGACTGGAATTCGACCTCGGCTCGCCGATTCCTTAATACACCGCCCTCCTTGGTGATAGTATTAAGATTACAAGCCAAATGTAGGTAATATATATACTTAACTAACATAACATACGCATTATAAAGAACTGATTTGGTGTTTGTGTGGCAGTTAGAATTCATTTCTCTGAAGCCTCGTTTTTTTGTTTTTTTTTTAAATTTTGTTGTTTTTTAGAGTGAGGTTCACTCAGTACAAGTCTCAGTGAGGAGGGGGTCACTCGAGGTAGAAATGTTACGTTAAGAGGCCAGATGAAGAGAACGGTTGACTAGACTTGAACAGGTTACGATTCTAGTGACTGAAGAAACATCCTGTTAGGGGTTTGTAACATTGTGCATAGGTTCGAGAGAAGAACCTGTTTGAGTTGAACTTATTTTTTGCTGATGGTAACTCAGGTAAGTAGCACGGCGGGTCCTAGCCGTGAAAGTCAGACGTAGTGTAACCAGGAGATGAATTTCGACCGATCATTTTTACCTGCATCTTTACCGATGTATTGTATATAGAAATGCCACACTATCCTCTCGAAGTACGGTGCCACCTCGAGGGGACTTCCGTTCATCATGACAGGCGGTATTCTGGGGTCTGGTCGGTGGTGAGGGTATATAACGGGTTTAGATATAGAGGCATTGAAATTAAACAGACAGGATTTTTTTTCCTACTGGGAATTTAATATTAGTTAAGAAGAGATGTCAGCTGCCAATCTCCTATCATCAAGACTTTCAGAGCTGCGTCCGTATATCGTCGTATCTTTGGCATAGACGATTAAAATAATCGGAGTATATTCTTAAGTACATCATTTATGTAAATTATAAAGAGGGATGGTTCATGAAGTGAGCCCTGGGGGTCGCCTGTGTTGACCACCAGAACCAAGGAGGAATGACCAGTAATAACTACTTTCAGGTATCTACGTGTTCGGAAGGATTCTATAACAGAGAAAACGCTTCCAGTTTAAGAGCTCGTGCCGTAAACCTTTGTACCACAACTTGTCGAAGGCCTTCGTGATATCTAATGCTGTGGTCTTTATGGCATGTGTCGTCAAGGTTTTCACTAATTCTTTGAGTAGTTGAAGTTAGGACATCAGCAGTGGATCGGGTTGATCGAAACCAATATTGTTCGTCGGTAAAGAATTTCTTCCTATCGACGTGCTCGCGGACCTTCTTGTTAAGACCTCAAAAACTAACATATAATTGGGGAGACTAATAGTTGTGTTCTTGAAGACCGGGCATATGCTTCACAACTTCCTCATTCTTGGGAAATATGTCTCCTTCAAACAGCCGTTAAATAACTAGAATCGGGATAGACGATTTTTCTCTGGGTCACTGGATTTTGGTTGAGACTTCTCTTGCTGAAATGAGTATATAACGTAGATTGTGGTCAGTGAGCCGTGAGAAGTTGGGGAGGGGATGGCTTTTGTCGATTAATGCTGAGTTTGAGGCAAGGATTTAGGCGAAGCACTTCGCCTTCTCTGTCGAGGATATAATATGATCCCGGGGCCAGTTATAATAGTAGACACAGTGGCTTTGCCTCTGTTCATAATTTGCTCGGAACTGTCTGTCGATCTTTCATGGACATTCGATGGTAAAAATATTTATTTATGGAAGCATGTTAAAATCAGCGAAATATTATATGACCTACAACATGTCAGAGAATGAATATGTTTTACGTTCAGGTTTAATTTAATCTTCTTATTCTCTTGTAGGCCTATTCCAAGGAATATGCAAATATTTCTATAAATAACTCATTGAACTTTGACCGGAAGTTTCAATCTTTGCAAGAAGATTTGGAAACCTTGAAACTTCCACTCCAAACAGTCTGCCAGCTGACCTAATCTTTGACGGAGCTCTCACAGCTCAATGGCGGACGACTGACTGACAATATTCCTTCAAAAGTAAATTATACGATTTTTTTTTCATCGCCGAGCGAATCTTGAGTTTTGTCGAGTCATGATAAATGTTTAGACCCCCAAGAAAGCTCTATTTTGAACGTCTACTAGGTCTAAATTTCCGAACCAAATCTCAAGTTGAACTCGTATATCTGGTTGCATCGGAAGTGGTTTACCTCCCTTTGCCATGTAATCACATGGTTATAATCACGTCTAATGAGTACAAAAATTAACGCGTTTTAAAGAAATAACCCCCTTTCTAATTTTAGATCTTGATATTAGTTGGAATTAGTGTTTTTTAAACAAATCACACCAAGCAAGGCGGGAGTGCCACTAGCACGCAAGGGGCGGGAGCAAGAATAAAGAGGGGTGTTTGTGAAACGGATAAAGAGAAGGACAGGGATCAAGGTTAAGGCACCAGAAGATGTCCATTGACATTATATTTGAATATTGGAAGATTATAGCAATTGACAGGAAACGAGTTCTTCAGACGGGATGTGTGAGAGAAGAAGCTGTTTGAGTAGAAGAGACGGCTACATTTAGCCGTTTCGGCCGAAAAAGGATTGTACCGAGAGGTCAACCTTGTATCATGTTTAAATTCATGCAGTTTGGAAAGTAGCCCGACAGCAGTTGCCATGAAAATACTTGCAGAAAACCCAGAGGGAAGCCACAGCGCATCTGTAAGAAAATAACTGTGGACGAGATGTCAGATAAGGACCGATCATTTTGCATATTCGTCTCTGGATTTTGTCGTGGACCTCGAAACGAACAGCGGGAGCACCAGACAATATATGTCAGCAGTCTTCCATCCAAGGATGAATGGCTGACTTGTAGATTTAAAAATGGACTCAGGCGACAAAAACCTTCTGGCGCGACACAGAGAACTAAATTTTCTTGCGGTAGATGAAGCTATAGATTCAATGTAGTTGTTACACTTCATATCAGTGGACAAGCGTAGGAAGACGCTCTCGTGGATTGGACATCAGCCGTCCTGATAGGAAGCATGGAGGGTTCTCTATGATGGGTAAAAAAATGAAGTTTCGTTTTGGAGACATTAAAGTTTGCAAGCCATTACCACAGATTGAAGGTCCTTTCCAACACCTAAGTCAGCTTAATTTTGTCACCGATGAAGGATTTGCTATTTCGGCAATAGTAAGTAGTTCTGTCGTCTGCGTAGATGTCTACCTGGGAACTGATGATATCATGTAGGCCGTTGATGAAGATCAGAAACTATGTAGAACACAGGATAGAGTCTTGGGGAACACCAGAGTTCGTGTGTAAGGAGCTAGAGGAGAACTAATCAAATAATCGCCCTGTTATATCATGAAGCTTACGAAGTAGGGCCAATGTACCAAACCGAATCAAAAGCTTTAGAGATAAGCTACAAGGGAGTAACCAGACAGTAACATTCCATCGGGAGGTGGTTAGTTTATTGCCCGGCTCCTGAGGTTTCCTCAAATGGTGAAATGTCGAGATGGCTTGGGAATTTTCAGGTAGTGAAGCCGATAGACACAATTTAAACCTCGACTTTGTGTCACATCCGATTCCGAGGGGCCAACTGGTGGATACCATCTTTCTACCTTTTTTTTAAACAGTTTCTATCTTTCGTGTCAGTAATTGTGATACAACTATCAAGCACACACACACACACAATATATATATATATATATATATATATATATATATATATATATATATGCAGCATATCTTCATTCAAACAGGATGTTTGGTTGAATAATCCAGATATATTATGCCTAGTTATTTTAATTTTACTCCTTTCAAATTCCCGGATTAATTTCTTAGTGTTGTTATTAAATAGTTTAAGACACCGTAGTTTTATTTATTTATTTTATTTTCCCCAAGTACTTTTATTCTCATCCAAGATCATCTTCAGTGGTCAATTATTGCTAAAATAAAATAAAAATAATGTAATTGATAGTTTGTGAATGCTTTTTGTAAATGCGAATGAAACGCGCCCGTCAATTTAAAAAATAACTGTTATTAATATGTAAGAGAGGTAACTTAGTTTATCCTTTTTAAATATCAAAGTTTTAAAATATTCAAGACACACACTCACACACACACATATATATATATATATCGGTAGATAGATAGATATGTCTAGATTAATCAACCAAATATATACATAATGTTTTAAAATACTCAAACAGCATTTTAAACACAACAATTTTACAATCCCATCTCATTGTTATTAGAGGCATTTTAAAACAGTTTGATAACGTTACTGATAAATTCATCCGTGAACCTGAGATGAGTAAAATAAAAGAAATAGGCATATGTCTAGATGATTCAACAAAACTCTAACACAGAGACACACACACGCACACACACACACACACACACATATATATATATATATATATATATATATATATATATATATATATATATATATAGAAAGAGAGAGATAGATAGATAGATAGATAGATAGATAGATAGATAGAGTTATTTCTAGATTGATCAACCAAACACATACATAATGTTTTAACATACTCAAGCTGCATTTATAAAGGATAATTTTACAATTTGAGCATCCCAAATCATTGTTATTAGACACACACACACACTTACTCGCTACTTCCAAAATTGTTATTTTTTGTGAAACTGCTTTCAGTTGAACAAGACGGCAACACAATCTATCAATAAACAGGCGGTTACATTTAACGCTTCGGGAAGTAACCCATTCCCTATAACATACTCTATACTTACAAGAGTCAGTTCAGACCAAAAATGAGGTACTGCTGCTATGGAAGCGTCACAATATTCCCTTTCCTTTTCAACGTCCCAGCCTTTCATGTGAAAGTCCCATATGAAAGCTATTACTATAACCAAGATGGCGCAAATGATTTTCAACGCTTCATTTGGTACAGAATGTTACATGGCGCGCTGTCAATTATTTATGCTCCTCAAGCAATAACCTTTTTTCATCGATCATTCAAATGCTCTCTTCATACCGTGGAGCATCGATCAACACAGACGTTCCTAAAATGGATGTCACGAATAAATTCAAGCGTAATTGATAATGATTTTTATTTCTTTATTTTATCTTTGAAAACATTATTTACTGCTTATTTCAATGCTTCATGTAAAAGAAAATAATTGTACATTTAAAATGAAAATTTATCGATAATCTCAAATGTAATGAATGGCGTGACGATAACTTCCGAATAAGTCTATATTTCTGAGATGAGGTATCGTGTACACTATTTACATTATTCGGACTATCGTTCTCATCTTTGTTGCTTTATTTGTTAAAAAAATTTCGGCACTTCATTATCTGTCTATATTTCTGAGATGAGGTATTATTTACACTATTTACATTATTCGGACTATAGTCATCTTCTTTGTTGCCATATTCATCACAATGTTTCCCAGGATGCGAATGTAGTTAATCGTCTTATTCAAGACGCGGATGTAGATTGTGGTCATACCCAGGACGCGGATGTAGTTTAACATCTTACCCAGGACGCGGATGTAGTTAATTGTTTAACCAGGACGCGGATGTAGGTTGTCGTCATAACCAGAACGCGGATATAGTTTATCGTCTTAACCAGGACGCGGATGAAGTTAATGGTCTTACCCAAGACGCGGTTGTATATTGTCGTTATACCCAGGACGCGGATGTAGTTAATCGTCTTACCCAGGACGTGGATGTAGTTTGTCGTCATACCCTGGATTAATGTAATATCTAACGACGAACACAGAATGCATGTTATTAACCATGAACGCATTATATCGTCTCAGAATTTCAGAAAATTCTAGCAATATATCCAGTTCTATCATCCACACGATTGTAATATCTACAAGCGTCAAGCTAGTAGAGTTGCATCATGGACAACCAATCAAACACTGAACTTTCTTAAGTCAAAATTAACTGCTCACTCTGAAAGAACTTTCCTACTTTGAATGATTTCAAGTTTATTGTAAATCTCAAGTAGAATTCATATATAAAAACTGACCGCTAAAGATGCATCAAACTCAAATAGTTAAGTATATTCTATGACAGCATGATAAACTTTATTTATACCATGCTTTATTTTTACAAGAACAGTTTAGACTAAATATAGATCATGGTTATCCTACCTGGGCTGAAGTTACCAATCCTCATTTTGCAGCTCTGGTAGGGTTCCAACTCTTTAGGTTGTTTCATTTTCAACTGTTCAGTCTTTTTTCTCTTCAGCTACGCAACATTATATGTCTTTTATTACTCGCTATTTCCAGAAAAAATGTTCAGATGAACTCCATAATATAGATCCAGCAGTACTAATTCATTTCGTTTACAGTGAGGACTGGACTTTTCATTAGCCAGAAGTCAAAACCCTTTCATTTTCTTCATGTTCCAAATGTAATGGTAAAGTTTCAGTCATATATCCCCTAAGAACCTTCATTTTGTTGAACATAATCTGTAAATCAATTGTCCTTTGTTATCTTTTCCCGTTATAGAAATAATATTTTATTAAGTTATCATTCAATTCACATCTTTTTCACCGGTACCATTTTTAATTAACTGTACCTTGCTTGTCCCTTTTTATTTGGTGAAATTTAGTATAAAAACTAAGTTGTTTTCTCAAATATATACGGATACAACCATCCTGTTATTGATCGAGTTACTGATCAGAAGAGATGTTCACTAAACAAACTGGTTACTGAATAAAAAAAATCCGTCCAGGGTAAGACGATACGCTACCTCCGCGCCCTGGGTAAGAGGATAAAATATATCTGCCTCCTGCGTAAGACAATCGACTACATCCGGACCCTGGGTAAGACGATTAACTATATCCAAGGCCACTGATGAGCATGTTTTGAGGAGCGTGGAACAACTTCATAATTGTTGGTGTTCCCAGGTCCATACTCACCCGGTGTGGTATCACCTTCCAGGGTACCAACTATGAGCAAATAGTTAATCGCCAAAATGTGGTCAAAATACTAAAAGTGTATAATAGGTTTTAATACGAGCAATGCGTTTTTGCAAAAAATTACCAGTAATAAATTTTTGAAGAAAAAATATTACAAGCAATACATTATTGCCAGCAATAAATTTTTGAAAAAATATTAAGAGCAATATATTTCTTGAAAAAAAATATTACCAGCAATGTTATTTGAGAAAACAAATACTACCAGAAATACATTTTTCAAGCGATACATTTTTAAAAAAAAATATCATCGGCAAAAAAAAAAAAAAATAACTAAACTTATCGGCATTAAATTACCCATTGAGGTTGATATGCCGTAAAACAAAACAAGACAAAACAATATATACCGAGATAGATAGATAGATAGATAGATAGATAGATAAAAAATATTAGCAGCAATAATAATCTTGTCGGCATTAAATAACCCACTGAGGTTGATATACCGTAAAAGAAAACAAGATAAAAAATATATACCGAGATAGATAGATAGATAGATAGATAGATAGATAGATAGATAGATAGATAGATAGATAGATAGATAGATAGAGCAAATAATATTAGCATCAATAATAATCTTGTCGGCATTAAATAACCGATTATGGTTGATATCCCGTAAAACAAAACAAGACAAATCAATATATACTGAGATAGATAGATAGATAGATAGATAGATAGATAGATAGATAGATAATGAAGGGAATGGCATAGATAGATAGATAGATAGATAGATAGATAGATAGATAAATAAATAAATAAATAAATAAAATATGAGCAGCAATAAAAATCTTGTCGGCATTAAATAACCGATTATGGTTGATATCCCGTAAAACAAAACAAGACAAATCAATATATACTGAGATAGATAGATAGATAGATAGATAGATAGATAGATAGATAGATAATGAAGGGAATGGCATAGATAGATAGATAGATAGATAATATTAATTATTAAAACGGAAACACAGAGAGCTCGATGTATTTATTATATTATTGCATTCCGTAATATATATATATATATATATATATATATATATATATATATATATATATATATATATATATATATATATATATATATGATTGCTGACACCCCCTGATGCGTGAACTGAGTGATTGCTGGATGGTCCGTCTGTGACACTCTTTAATCGGGAAGGTAACAAAAATTAGTTAAATAATAAACTTTATATTTGCATTAATTATCTCTCTCTCTCTCTCTCTCTCTCTCTCTTTCTACACACACACACACACACAGAGAGAGAGAGAGAGAGATACATACACATATATAAATTATTTGAATCATTTTGAATAAACAGGAAACAATCACTATGAAATTCTTCATACAGCGTGGAATATGGACCACTTAGATCTTTTAAGTAATATATTTACTGAAATTCTTTAACTTGTTTTTCCGGGTATCGTGAAGTAGGTAAGTCGTTAGGTGAGGAGTGGTTACTTATGGAATTAGGCAAATATATAATTTCAAACTAACATGTTTCCTATTTTCGCCGGTAAAATGTACAATCCGATTTGTTTTATAAAATATTATTTTATATATATATATATATATATATATATATATATTTCTTTTCTTTTGTACATTGCAATATTATATACAAGATCGATAATGTGTTTATAATCAGCTGAGTCATCAACAACTGCAATCAATATTCGTACACAGTCTCTGAATTTGCAAGACAAATTGAGGTTAGCATTACTTGACTCTTTTTCTCTACGAAAATGTAGATTATAGGAGCGCATGCGCAGACTGTTTGAAAAACGATTTTTTTTCCTTTTATTTCAGCTTTAGAATCTAAGCGTAGATTTAAAAAAAAAATCAAATATGTCAAAATGAATTGGGTAATATTCTTACCTGAAATCCGATATCGGAAACAATCTGAGGATGATATTAAAAGCACAATTGAAGAAACGATACACTCACCTGAAAGCAGAAAGAAAATATTAAGAAAAAATTTACAAGAAAAACATTAACAAGTACAGCATAAAACAATTATTCAACCCGAGAATTATAACATTTTACATTCCTCATTTACTTCCTAACATGCAGAGATTGATATGTTTCTTTCAAACTATGTGTGTAGGTAGGTAGGCAACGTGATTGAAGATAATCAAATCACTAAGATGTATTTTTCTACATCGATATATCTCTTAAAACGATCGATGGAAAATCAATGTATTTCAATAATTATCTAATCATCAATACGCACATGCCTACACACACATGCACGCATATATATGTCATTTTCGTTTCTGATGGATTTCATCACGATTGCTCTGTAAGATCAGAGAGTAATTATACATTCCTATTGCTCAATTCGAATCCAATAGTGTAATAAAAAACTCGAAGAATTTCAGTACTATATCTTTAATTCGACGATATTACGGTTCAAAGCTTAATAAAAGAATTGGAAAATTGTGCTGTTATACGATTTGGAAGACCCGGTATATCTCCCTTCCTGAAATAAATGCCACTTTCTCCAACTAATAATAATAATAATAATAATAATAATAATAATAATAATAATAATAATAATAATAATAGCAACAACAACAACAACAATAATTCAATCTCTATAAGACCATATAAAAATACGTTTAGCGTTATTCGGAACTATCTAGAACTGCAACAACTAAAATGAAGAGAACGTGTAACTCGATAAGAAAATGCTGAATTAATACAGATGTTGGCGTTCAATACCAGTTCGAAACAATTTGGTTGCTGTAGAATTGAATAATGGCCATTCTACGAAGGACTAAATGAAGATTGTGAACTGTTTTTGTATTGTACGAATACTTTTTTCACACTTTAAAATGGATAAAGGGAATTTATTTCTATTAAATCATTTTTCCTGTTTTCTATGTACATTTAATTATTATGCATCTGTGTAGAGTTAATTATATGAAAAGTATTTTTATTCATTAGCTGGAAACACAATACATTTAAAATTTCTGTGTACGAATATTTGTTTCACCCACTCTATATGAAAAACCGTAGATAGATAGATAGATATGAAACCAGTTCAAGATATATATGAAGAAATATAGAGAGATAGAGAGATGATAAGATGAAGAAATTAAATATAAAAAATGACAACAATTTATCCATCGCATCCTGTAGATAAATAGATGAATAGATAGATAATGATAAGATGAAAGAATTAAGTGTAAAAAAAGACGACTATTTACCTATTGCACTCAATGTAGATAGATAGATAGATAGATAGATGATGGCTGCAAACTCGTGTTCGAGCTTCGCCAATGCTTGAATATCCATAAGAGAGCTCATCGGCTTTAAAATCCTGCTAAAGACATACATTTTTTGGCACCGAAGTGGCAGACATGGACATCTCTGACAACAGTTCCTGAATCGTCATTGCCATGCATTTTCGCATGTTTTTGTTTTAATCCTGCTGCATATTTCCACACTTTGTTACACGCAATTCACGTATTATAAGTAACGCGCATTCCGCTCTCAGGCAGCATTGATGCGTTCTCTCGTGAATTTTCAGATCAACTAACGTGAAACAGACTTGGTAACACAATATATTACATTTAAAACCAACCTGTTTACCCATTTCGTCTTTCGCTTCATTTACGTACCCCTTCCAGAAAATCTCTTCAACACGTTCTTTCTTAAACGAATTCTTTCCTGCATGAACCTCTCTTTCTTCCATCCCCTGCCTTGCTCTCCCACGTCAGAACATCAATACCACACTTCCTTAAAGATATTTTCAAACAATTTTTCTACCTCATTTTCGGTTTTTGAACCGACCGCTTACGTCCAACGATTCCGCCATACAGGAGTTGCTTGCGCATTCGTTCGTTCTCCATTCTCACTAAATGCAGAGCCACCTTAACCGAGGCTGAAAAATGGTCTATTCTATGCTTTGACACCGGGCATGTTCTAATACGTCAACGTCACTAAGGTAAATTTGCCAGCGAGCACCAAATATTCACATGGCATTGTTGGTGGAAGCGTTCGAGCAGCTTTATTCGCTTTCCGTATGTGTTCCAAGTTTCACAGGAATGCAGAAGAGCAGATAACACATATGCATGATGGATTTTTATCTTTGTCTCTAAATAGATCTCGCGGCGCATCCGAATCCGTGTCTACAGTTCTCCAAACGCGTCACTCGATTTACAGATACGTAAGCACACTTCGTCATCCAGGGATCCCGTCATGCTTAGCATGCTTCCCCAGTACACAGACTTGCCGACTACTTTCAGTCTCTGACCATATACGTAGACGTTGGGTATTCGATAGGGCTCCTCAGGGGCCGGCTGGTACGTAACAACTATCTTCTTTAAACTGATTGTTAGTCTGAATGCTGTGCATGCTGTTTTTAAAGGCATCCATCAAGAACTTCTACTTAGCCTCCGTATAAGTCACAAGATCACAATCTTCCGTATTAAGCAGATCCTGAACCAGGTTCATCAAGACCTTTGTGTCTGCACTTAGACGCCTGATGTCAAATAGCCTTCCGGAAGTTCTATAACAGATATATACACCATCAGAACAATTGTTGAAGGCCATATTAAACACCATAGCAAAATACAAAGCAAATAATGTTGATTTCGGTATGCCCCCTTGTTTGACACAACTTTCCACTGTAATAAGTTCTGCCAATTACCCCACACCCTCGTGAAATTAACAACAACATTCATATTCTCATAGGAGAGCCTGAAGATAGATGCCAGGACAGCCAAATGTTTTCAAAATTACCCAAAGAGCTGCCCTATTCACAGTATCAAATGCTTTAGTTTGATCAATAAACACTTGATACAAATCCATTCGTTGATCGATGCATACATACATACATACATACATACATATATATATATATATATATATATATATATATATATATATAGTTTGATTTGGTTTGGTCTGTTTTACGGCATATCAACCTCAATGGGTTATTTAATGCCGACATTTTTAGGATAGATTCTTATGAATAGAATATGTATTCTTTGGTTTAGATTGGTTTGGTTTAGATTGGTTTGGTTTATTTTGTTTTACGGCATATCAACCTCAATGGGTTATTTAATGCTGACAAGATTTTTTACTGCTGGTAATTTTTTTTTTAAATTATTCCTGGTAATAATTTTTTACAATGTATTCCTAGTATTAAAACCTATTTTTACACTTTAATAGAGTTTTGAGTCCTGATTGGCGGTTAAATATTTCTCCATAGCTGGGACTGTGGCAGTTGCTACGACCACGGGTCAGAGTTGACTTGGGGGCACCAGTAATTAAGAGTTGTTTCCACGATCCTCCAAACCTCCTGATCGGAGGCCTTGCTGTTTGACGTAGTTCATCGTCTTACCCCGGATACGGATGTAGTTTATCGTCATACCCAGGACGTAGATATAGGTAGATATAGATACGTGTGTGTGTCGACATTTAGATGTTAATTTAACTGTAGAAACAAGTTAAACGAAAATATAGGATTTATTCATTTTCTACGTCTTATCAATCATATAAAGGTTATTTAAAGCCAGAAAATCATTTTAGAAAGTTAGAATATTTTGCTGGGGGTGTGGGGGATAAAAACTATAATTTAGTTATACAAGTCTTACTAATTATCTCATATTTGGTGGGGGAGAAGAAGTAGATTCATACATTTCGCAAGGATATTTGCGAGAGAAACAAATATGACTCATAAAAAAAAATGTATAATCTAGATATTAGGTTGGTGTGAAAAATAATGACGTAATAATGTCGTTTTTTGACGTATTTTTAACGTCAAAAAACGATGATATTACGTCATTATTTTTGCACCAACCTAATATAACACTCTTTTACTCCATAATCTCGAGTCCCGGTTGTAAAAAAAATGTATAAATCATTAAAAAAAAGCATCTAACACAATGAAATGTAGACCTCTCCCTACCAATAGAGAAAATAATAAAATCTGCCTTTTCATCATCAATCAATGTTGTTTCACACCGTACAATTTTAATGAGTATAAGTGTGCTACTAGATTGGCATCTAGGTCCCACCCTTTTACTTTTGAATTACTTAAATGTAACCGCCACTTCTACTGGAACAGTTTATTTTCTCACATTTACCACCTTGCTTCCGTCATAACTAGAAACTTAAAAAAAATTAAATGCAAAGTCAATCGCTATATTCTTCCATCTTGAACCCCGTTCACCTTTTAACCTTTCCTCGGTCACACTTTTATCTCAAATTCACTCTCTGTAACCCCGCCCGTACCAGTGGCATTCCCCACTTGCTTGGGTTGAAATAATTAAAAGTATATAAAAAGCTTGACTGACCAATGAGATGAAATATACGTGTAATAATGGCATGTATTTTGCTCGGGTCTGGTCCTTTCGAAAATATTTTACTTAAACAACCAACGTATTTCCAAGAGATACTGATTTAACTAAATAGTCTAAATAAAGTTGAAAATATAATAGAATTTATACATGAAATAAAAAAAAATGGAACTTTCTCTTCCTAGATATCATACTACACTACAGTGACAAAGCTTAAAATACATAGATATTGAAAAAGTATATGGCGTACGACACTCAAATGGATATCATACTACGTTAGGTTGATAGTAGCTTAAAATTTAGTGTCACTGAAAATCAACTAATAAAAATGATCTAATATAGCTACCTTCATAAAATTGCTAAAAAATAGCATAGTATGAGGAAAATGACGTCAAACTTGACGAAAAAAACCTTATCGTCTAAATGTTTATGTTATTATTAAGACAAAAGGTCAAAGTATTTTTACAGTATTTTTTTATATTTTTCAATCGTTCCTAGCACATCAAAATTTTTTATTAAAAATCTTGTTTTTTTTAATCAGAAAAATTGACAGTTAATCAATCCTTTCAACCATTTTTTTCATTTGAAAAAATGAAAATCTCAGTTTGAAATTCTTTTAAAAATCAATTATAATTTTTTCCAAAGTTACTTTAAGAAAGAAATTCTACTGTTTATTTAAAATATTTTGAAACAAGCTTCGGTGAAAAGATGTAATTTGAATTTAAAACAAAGCAGGTTTCGCGTCTATTTACAGATGTTGAATAATGTATTGACGGATTACGTGAGAATAATTTATACTACGGAAGGCGACAACTGAAATTATTTAGATTTAAGCGACCAAATTATTTAGCTCGTTATTTTTAAGGAAAACTTTCAGAGCTTTTTTATCTTTCCTGTTAATAACAACATAAATATTTAGACGATAAAGTTTCCTTTTCGTCAAGTTTGGCGAATTTTTCATCAGACTATACTCTTTTTTTTAGCAATCTCATGAAGGTACATAATCTAATACATATCTATTTCCATCTTAACAGCAAAATAAAACCTGAAATAATTATCGGGTTCTATTTGAAAGGACTCCGAATGATGATGTTTAAGTAAATAATATATGCATATACCGCGGATTATACAAAGGGTATTCATTTTCACCATTCTTCTTCTGACTTTTTCTTTTCCGATCAACGATTCAAACAGGTGCCACAAAATCTGCAAACATATCATTAATCATTTCTTCTAAGGGATCACCACTGGCCCTATGCGAAAAATTAAAACCGTCTCAAATCCCTACAAGAGATAGAAAAGTATTTCACTGATGATATCAGAATGGAATTTGCCCTAGACACCGCTAACAAAGCAATGTTTAAAGCAGGAAAATATGTTTGATTTGTTTGTTTTACGGTATATCAACCTGAATGGGTTATTTAATGCCAACAAGATTTTTATAACTGTTTGTATTTTTTTTCAAAAATGCATTGCATGTAATAGTTTTTCCTGTAAATGTATTGCTAGTAATATTTTTTCTATAAAAATGTATCGTGAGTAATATTTTTCCTCGGAAATGTATTGCTGGTAATAATATATTGCTGGTAATATTTTTTCTACAAAAACGTATTGCTGACAATATTTTTCCTCGGAAATGTATTGCTGGTAATATTTTTTCAACAAAAATGTATTGCTGCTAATAGCTTAACCTCGGAAATATATCGCTGATATTAATATATTGCTGGTAATATTTTTTCTGAAAAAATATATTGCTGGTAATAGTTTTACATCGAAAATTTATTGTTGGTAATAATGTATTGCTGGTAATATTTTTTCTACAAAAATGTATTGCTGGTAATAGCTTTTCCTCGGAAATGTATTGCTGGCATTAATATACTGCTGGTAAATTTTTTTTTTACGAAAACTTATTGCTGATAATATTTTTCCTCGGAAATGTATAGCTGGTAATAATATATTTCTGGTAATATTTTTTCTTCAAAAGCTTTATTGCTGTTATTAAAACCTGTTTGTTACCGTTCATAATGTTTTGACTCCAGTTTGGGCGTTAACTATTTGCCCATTGTTCGGAACCTAACATGAGCTACCACCACAGGTCCAAAAGGATTTCAATAATGATATCGAAATCGAATTTGTCTTGGATGCGTCAGACAAGAAAATGTTTAAAGCAGGAAAAATTGTCAAACGTAGTAATATGGCGCAAGACACTAGCACGTGCATAAAGAACCTACCTCAAGAGTTTAAAATACGTAGATAGTGAAAAAGTAAATAGCATACAACACTCAAATATGAAGGAAAATATAAGGAAAGAATGCTACCGTGGAGTGTTTGCTAATTCAGTCGGAACTAAATTCACAGAATAGCCGCAATAAATTCCATGGCAATACCCGACATTACTGTTGATTTCCTAATGTGGAAGTGAATGTATACTTATTTTTCATTTTTAATACAATAATATAATATATAATATATCTATAAAATAATTTAATATAATTGTGGCACATGACTGAATGTGGGAGGGAATGATTTCAACAGTTATAGTCAGAAATACACAGAATGCATGATGGGATATTTTTCATAGCCAATAAAATGGGACGGCCTGCGTTTTGACATGACTCAGTCCAGATCTGACTTAACTACTAAACAGACATATTGTGTTCTCTTGCTTGACCTTTCTTTTGTGTACAAACACCAACTCCTACTTTGTGAATTCTTTTGCCCTCTTATCAATTTTGATTTGCTTTAAATATATTGTTTGCTTGCTTGCGTGATTATTGTTGCTTCATTTTGTTTTTATCTTTTTCCTTTTCAAGCAATTTCTTTTTAATTCTGACCTCATTATTTATCTAGCACTTTAACAAAGGTTTCTAAATCATCAGTTACCCACAGTTTTGGCGTTATAAAATGGAGCGTTAGTGATTCGAATATACGTAAGCTACTGACTAAACCTCGCATGCAATATCCTTAAGCTGATGTTCGTAGAATATACCACCCTGGAAGAAATGGTGGACAAGCCCTCATTTACTTAGAAATATATTTTAAAACATCGATCGGAAGCCTAGTAAAATCCCCCAAAACGACAAGAGATATGTATTATTAAACAAAGCCAGTAAATACGAATGTCTTTAGATGTAACAGATACTCAAGACGAATTAAATCATTAATCACCCACCTCTGTAGCAAAGAAAATTAAGTTACTGATGAAAGCTCCTTATATGAAGAGACTTGAAGAAATACTAATATCTAAACCCTTGTAGGGAAAGTACCTAAAGCATCTTGATGTTCACCAAACCAATCAATGGCTTCGAAGCAGTGACCTTAAGTAGGAGACAGACTGCCTTATTATGTCACCACACGACTAATGTATTCCAACTATTGCCTACAATGTCTCAAATCCCGCCTGTCATTCATTGTATAAATTTGATGAAATTTTTGATCACCTAGTATCGGGGTACCCTGTCCGTACTGAGGAAGACATTATTAGACATGACAGGTTAGGGCAATATATTCGTTACTAGACCCGAGAGGTTAGGACAATATATTCATTGGCATGTCTGTTCGAGCTATGCAATTGAAGTCCCAGCTACAAACACACCCGAAGGATATCACGAATGTTGATGGAGTGATTATACTGTGGAATTACCAAATCTTCACAGACAAAAACTCTGCTGGAAATACATAGACAAAAGATTTAAAAAAAAAGAACGTGTCAGCGAATTGATAGGACGTGTCCACAGAATTCCAATGATGCTAAATAGGAATTTAAAAAACTGTCAAATCATAAGGGACCCGCAAATCGAAGTAACAAATATGTGGAAACTTGAAACTACAATTATCGCTGTGGCGATAGGAGCATGAAGTACCGAATATTATGTGAATAAATCTCCTGGACGCGCATTAACATCTCAGAGCTACAAAAGATTACTTTCTGTAGAATTGCATACATCATCTGCAAAACACTCTCCATCTCTAAAAGAAAAGTTTCCCATCTGCATAGATAATTCTCCTACAGCGCCAATTTTAATCACACAGGGGACATAGTAATGAGGTGCTTAACATTGCCCTCTGGTAATCACACACAATAATAATAATAATAATAATAATAATAATAATAATAATAAGAAGAAGAAGAAGAAGAAGAAGAAGAAGAAGAAGAAGAAGAGCAAGAACAAGAAAAAGAACAAGAAGAACAAGAAAGGGTTTATTATTATTATTATTATTTGTAAGTTAATACCATCATCAGATTATTCAAAATTTCAAGCCGTCGATCCATAGCATTTCGAGACTAATGGATATCGCCTTACTACTACTACTATTACTACTACTACTACTACTACTACTACTACTAATAATAATAATAATAGTAACTACAACAACAACAACATTAATAATAATAATAATAATAATAACAGAAACACCCTTAATAGATTTAGATTTTGTCACAAAGATTAGGGAACCGGAGCATGATGGAGCTCATAAATATCTAGGGATTAGCGAAGGAGATGGCACACAACACCCCCAAATGAAGGAAAAAATAAGAAAGGAGTACTACAGGCGTGTACGTCTGGTACTAAATAACGAACTAAACTCAAAAAACAGAATAGCAGCCATAAACACGTTGGCTGTCCCTGTAGTGCAATACAGCTTTAATGTCCTTAACTGGACCAAAGCTGAAATTAAGCGAATGGACGTCAAAACGAGAAAGCTTCTCACTTGCTATCGCATGCATCATCCCAAAGCTGATGTTGATCGTCTGTATGTGCCCAGAAGCGAAGGAGGCAGAGGATTATTTCAACTAGAACTGTCCTACAAAACTACAACAATTGGCCCCCAAATATACTTGGAAACTACAGAAGACTGGATGATGGTATGCATCAAGGTACACGAAAGTAGTAAGCTTGTTTACTTCGTAATAAAAGAAGCCAACAAATTCAAAATGGAGTTACAAATGGGCGTAGAGATGAAAGTACAGTACAATACACCGGCTGAAACTGCAAAATACTTAAAAAAGACAGCAAAGACGCATGCAACCGGCCAGACACAGAAGCGATAGCAAGATAAACCGTTCATGTCCAATTCTCTGCCCGTACCAAACAAGCTGACGTAGACAAAATCCGTACCCATCAGTGGATACGCAGTGCAGGGTTGAAAGCGGAAACTGAAGGTTTTATCCTTGCTGCACAGGACCAATGCTTGCTATCTAGGAATTATCAAGCACATATACTAAAATAGTGTGGCTGCCCAAAATGCAGATTCTGTGATAAATATCCAGAAACGATTGATCATCTTGTATCAGGTTGTACGATGTTGGCACCCACTAAATATAAAACCTGGCATGACAGAGTGGGCCAATATCTGCACTGGAAAATCTGCAACTTCTACGGGAAGGAAACTGAAAGAAAATGGTATGAACACAACCCAGAGATAAGACCTGTTACGGAGATAAGACCTGTTACAATTCTATAGGATTACACAATACACACTGACAGAACAATCAAGGCCACCCGCACAAATATTGTTATTAAAGACCACAAACAAAAAAGTGCTTCCTTGTTGACATGGCAGTCCCTGCTGACTGCAATGTATCTTTGAAGATATTTAAAAGCTGTCAAAATACAAGGACCTTGAAATAGAAATCTTAAAAATGTGGCATATGGAAACATCAACAAACCCTGTTCTAGTTGGAGCCCTGGGACTGGTTGGAAAAGATTGCAGTAGACTAATTGAAGGGATTCCTAGAAGTCCATGCCTCAAAGAAATACAAAAAATTGTTCTGACAAGTACAACCCATACTTTACGAAGAGCTTTATCTATGTATTTTTTTTTTTTTTTGTCAGTGGAAAGGGTCATGATGCCATTTCTAACCTTAGGTCCCTGGGAGGGACCCGGAAAGAAAAGTGTAAACGCCAGAAATCAAAGAAAATAATAATAATAATAATAATAATAATAATAATAAGAAGAAGAAGAAGAAGAAGAAGAAGAAGAAGAAGTGGTAGACGTTATGTATGTAATTTTTTTTCGCAATGTTTCACCCAAAGATGAAATCCCCCGATTAGTCCGGCTAATGTATACATTAAAAGATACGCTAATGTATACATTAAAAGATACGCTCTAATCGAAAACGCATTAATCGAATATAATAATTTGTAGGAAATGATGTAATTTGTAACTCAAATTTTAGTCTTATTCAGAATTAATTTCCAGTTTGCTTACCTTTTAATATAATAAATGTTCAAGGTATGACATTTCTAAGGATGTATTCCACTATTTGACACGATCAGAAGCCATTTTCTCAAAGACAAAAAGAAATCAGTAAGTTTATCCTTGTACCGTAATAGGGGTTTCTCTTTTTCCGAGAAGCGTAGGAATTGAATTGCCAATATCTCGATGACCTCCAGCTTCGTACAATGTAAACAGATTAAGATTAGATATTTTCTCTTGCAGATTTTAGCAGAAGAAGAAAAAGAAGAAAATATTTCGCATAACAAGATGAAGAAGAGCAAGATGAAAAAGAAGAAGAAAAAGAAAGGAAATGAATTGGAAGAGGGAAAAAATATGAAGAATAACAAGATGAAGAAGAAGAAGTAAAAGTAGAAGAAGCATTAGAAGATGGAATTAGATGAAGAAAAGAAGACGTAGAAAGATGATGACGAAGATGATGCTGATCTTATTTTTCTCTGTCAACAATTTTACTAATAATTTGTGTTTTGTGTTTTATAACAATTAGTTATTAAGGGCTTGGCTGATGAACACTGGGAACATTCTTTCAAAGGTGCACAGAGAAAGGTCACACGATTTGTTGGAGAGAAATCTTAACTTCAGATCTCCAGCTGAAAATGAAAACTGTGTAAAAGAAAAAGATAATAATAATAATAATAATAATAATAATAATAATAATAATAATAATAATAATACATTTGCCTATTTTGTCAATTTCTATGATTACAGGACTCGTATATTGGTTAAACTTTTTCCGTTATTGAAACATGCGTATGGTTGACTTTTTCTCTCTGTATCTATTTCTCTGTTATTGGAATATGCTTATGATTTTCTATCTCTCTCTCTTTCTCTCTCTCTCTCTCTCTCTCTCTTTCCCTCTCTCTTTCTCCGTTATTAAAACATGCATACGATTGTTTCTCTCTCTCTTTCTCTCTTTCTCCGTTATTGGAACAGGCGTATGATTGCCCCCCTCTCTCTCTCTCGGTTATTGGAACTTGCACATGATTCTCTCTCTTTCTCCGTTATTAAAACATGCATACGATTGTTCCTCTCTCTCTTTCTCTCTTTCTCCGTTATTGGAACAAGCGTATGATTGCCCCCTCTCGGTTATTGGAACTTGCACATGATTCACTCTCTCTCTCTTTTTCTCCGTTATTGAAATATGCGTACTTTTCTCTCTCTCTCTCTCCCTTTCTCCTTTATTGAAACATGCATAAGATTGTCTCTCTCTTTTCTCGGTTATTGGAACCTGCACATGATTGTCTCTTTCGCTCTCTTTCTCTTTCTTGATTATTGGAACCAGCACATTATTGTCTCTCTCTCACTCTTTCTCCGTTATTGAAATATGCATAAGATTGTCTCTCTCTTTTTTCTCTCTCTTTCTCCGTTATTGGAACATGCGTATGACTCCCCCATCTCTCTCTCTCTCCCTCCCTCTCTCTCTTTCTCGGTTATTGGAATCTGCATATGATTGTCTCTCTCTCTCTTTCTCCGTTACTGAAATAGGCGTACTATTCTCTCTCTCTTTCTCCGTTATTTTTTTGGAACATGCATAAGATTGTCTCTCTCTTTATCTCTCTCTGTCTTCGTTATTAGAACCTGCATATGATTCACTCTCTCTCTTACTCTTTCTCCGTTTCTTCTTTATGCGCATGGTAGCCCCCACCTCTCTCTCTCGGTTATTGGAATATGCATAAAATTGTCTCTCTCTCTATCTTTTTCTCTCTCTCTTTCTCCGCTATTGGAACATGCGTTTGAACGTCCCCTCTTTTTTTATCTCTCTCTCTCTTTCTTCGTTATTGGAACATTCATATGATTGTCCCCTCTCTTTCTGTCTCTGTCTGTCTCTTTCTTACTCCGTCATTGGACCATGTGTATGATCCCCCGCTCTCTCTCTCAGTCGCAGTTTCAATATTTGTATATCAGGAAAAGATTTCGTTTCTTCCTTGCCAAATATCGGATTGTTTGCCTTGGGAAATCACCAAGCAATTTCTCATTATTTTTTGGCACGCGTACACAATAAGTTCATTGACTGGTTTTCTTTTTCCGCCATATTTTTGCTTATCCCAGGCTAACGTTTTACCTTTTCCTTATTTGTACCTGCGGACAATAAAACGACAGGTAAGTGTCTGTTTTTTTTTCTCCAGTACTTAGTAGCGGAGAGGTGGACATAATCAAGTATTCATCTCTTCCCGTAAATATTTAGCAATGAGTTCGCAAACATGATCGATACGTCTCGTCTTCACAAACGGAATATGTTTACAAAATCAAGTTGAAATTTATATAAGCTGTATCAAGGTTTGGCGCCTTTCTGCGGCATAAAGGTAAGCGGAGCTATGTCTGATTGGCCATTACTACTGATTAAACCGTTCGATCCTCCCAGGAAGCTGAACAATAATTTCCTTGTAAATTTAATTAATTTTAATCCGCATTCCCATTTAACATATCAAGGGCATTAACACATTATAGATAGAAACGTCGTATAATACAACTGCATGTTCCTCTGTGGATAAGTTGTTTAACATGTTTTTACATGCTTCCCTCTGTCTTTTCTACAGATACTTTCACGGTAACTGCTCCGACAAGCTACTTTCGCTGGTTCCCAAACTGTATGAATTTAAGCATGCTACTAGGTTGGCATCTCGGTCCCACCCATTCACTGTCAAAATGGCTAAACGTAGCCGTCTCTTCTACTCCAATAGCTTCGTGTCTCGCACTCTTGCTTTCCTGATAGCTATAATCTCCAAATATTCAAATGTAATGTCAATCGATATCTTCAGATGCCTTGATCTAATTCCCCGTCCTTCTCTTTTTCCTTTCCTCTATCACGCCTCTTTAACCTTTGCTCCCACCATCTGTAACCCCTTGCGTGCTACTAGGACGCAAGGGGTTACAGAGAGGTTTTAGGCGGTTAAGTTCCAGCAACAAAACCGGAGATACACCCTTGTGCAAATTAATTGAAACAAAACGAATAAATCCGTTAATTTTTCCTTTTTTTTCGTATTTTTTTCCAATGAAACATGATCCAGTGTACATGTTAGTACTTCGTATGCCAATTCAACGAAGTCGTTCCTTGCAGATTGACCACAGATTCTCGATTGGATTTAAGTCAGGAGAATTTCTGGGATAATCTATAGTACTTTGATTTGCTCACTGGTAAGGCTTGCCAGTATGTTCATGCAGCGTTACAATTTTCGTACGGTTCCTTGGAGTAACGTCCATCGCAGAAAATTACCGTAGGACAAGTAATCGACAGTCGAGAGTCTGGGCGTGATAAAAATATCTGATGCAAACACAGATGACGCAGTATTTCTTGAGGCCAAACAAATATAATCTCTCACCCAGCATAATAATAATAATAATAATAATAACAACAACAACAACAACAATAATAATAATAATAATAATAATAATAATAATAAAGATTCCAGTAGATTAATTAAAGAGATTCCTGGACGTCCATACCTCAAAGAAATACAAAAAAAATGTTCTCACAAGTACAGCCCACACTTTAGGAAGGGCTTTATCTATGTAAAAATTTTTTTTTGTTAGTGGAAAGTGTCCTGATGCCATTTCTAACCTTAGGTCTCTCGGCGGGATCATCCGGAAAGAAACGTGTAAACGCCAGAAATCAAAGGAAATAATAATAATAATAATAATAATAATAATAATAATAATATTAATAATAATAATTTTACTACACAGCGCTGCAAATGACCTAATCTTAGGAGAAAATGTCACTCCAGTGGGTCTAAAACTGGCTGTGTGGATAAAGAAAGGAATCTAAAGTGGTTCTTTCAATTAACTTGCACAAGGGTGGAGTCTCTATCCGAGTGCCGATCTATATCATGCTTCGGATCGGGAAGAGATCTGATCATCCCTTGGTGAGCGACAGAAATTGCCAAACTGTTGTTCCTGTGTCACCCATTCTTATTAGCTTCAACCATGTCGGAATGAATAGATGGACGATGAGTTGCCGGACCAACGGAGCAGAAATCTTACGCATCACCTACCTATGGACCAGGACTAGCAGTCAAAATTCTGAATAAAACATCTATTTTATAATATAGGTTCGGGTTATTATTCCTCGGCTTTGCTTTTGTGTTTCCTGGTATTTCCCTGTGAGCATGCAACGGGCCCTTTCCAAGTTTTCGATGCCTACAGACGAAAGCATCAATGGAAATCACACATGATGCAACCATTAGCCGGTCGTTGGGAAGCGTGGTGAAGATCGCGCTGTATGTTTAAAACTGAAATATCTGTTGTTACCGAAGCTAACTATAAACCCCTTGCATCAGATCCATCGCTTAGAGCATGTCAATATAGTTCAATGGTTAGCAAGCTTGCTTCGCTGTATCAATTACGACTGAGTAGTGATTTGGACCTTCATTGAGTGCTTCATACTTTCGGCATCGTGCCACATCTAAGCCACGGTTATTAAAAAGACACTTCAACGTAGTGCAATGTTTAGTAAGCTTGTCACGCTCGATCAATTACAACTGCGCAGGGATTTCGATTCTCAATGGGTTCCCTCATACTTCCGGTTGTGTACGACGCTTAGAAAATACGATCAATCACGAAAGATACTAAGACAAAAATGGTCGGTTTCTCTTAACGTTTCAGCTTGTACATGACTTCTTCAGACATGCTTTATCTTTATAGGAGCCAGGTTAAAGCAAATATGAAGTAATGCTCAACCATCTACAAACAGACGAATATTCTCGTTACTCCATAGCTATTTTCATAGTAGATTTTATTTTGAATTACTATCCTTTGTTCGACCGGCCCTGACATTCGCAGCTAGGACCCTTCTGAACCACCAGCCCAGATATTACAGCTAGGAACCTTTTGTCCCACTAGTCCAGACATTCACAGCTAGTAACCTTCTGTTCCATAAATCCAGATATTCACAGCTAGTATATATCTGCTCCACCAGTCCAGATATTCGCAGCTAGGATCCTTCTGTTCCACCAATTCAAACATTCACAGCGAGTACCTTTCTTTTCCACCAATCCAGATATTCACATCTAGTACACATCTATTCCACTAGTCCAGACATTCACAGTACCCTTCTGTTACACCACTCCAGATATTCATAGGTTGGGGCTTCTTTTCCACCAATCCATACATTCACAGCTAGTATCTTTCTGCTCCCACGGTCCAGACATAAACAGGTTGCACCTTTCTGATCCAACAGTTCAGACATTCACAGCTAGTACTCTTCTGTTCCAAAAGTCCAGGTAGGACCATTCTTTTTCACCAGTCCAAATATTCACAGGTAGGATCATTCTTTTCCACCAATCCAGACATTCACATCTAGCACTCTTCTGTTTCACACGTCCAGACATGCACAGGTAGGATCCTTCTGTAGCACCAGATCAGACATTCACAGCTAGGACGCTTATCTTCCACTAGTCCAGACATGCACATAAATTTATAGCTAGGATCCTTCATGATATGTACACTGAAGTGTCTCATCTTCATTCAATTCATATTCCATTAGTGAGGAGGAAGAATTGCTGTTTATTCCCCAAACCAACTGATTAGTGAAACGGTCTTCTGAGACATTGCTCACTTGATTGAACAATCATAAACTAATCAAGTCACCAGTCAACCGCTCTCTATGCTACATATTCTCATAATATGCATTTCTTATTTCTCCCAACTGTACGAGCTTGAAACAACATAATTCAGTAAACATCTACCTTCATTGACTCTTGGGCCTTGTATTGGCTGAACAACGCTAAAAAAGATATTAGGTTGTGAATTAATAGGTTTAATAAAGTACAAATTGAGGTACTTATTACTGTTTCTATAAATATAGCTAATGAACCGTGGCGATTTGGCGCAACTGCCGTAGAGTAACGTTAAAGAGAAATCGATTGCAATGAGTTCGATTATTTTTTATGGATTTACTTGATTTTTTACAGTTTATCAAAATTGTGAAGGTTATTTAAACCATAAGGTTATTTAATATATATATATATATATATATATATATATATATATATATATATATATATATATTAGGTTGGTGTAAAAATAATGACATAATAATGTCGTTTTTGACGTATTTTTTAACGTCAAAAAACGACATTATTACGTCATCTCCCATGTTTGATGGATGTCAGCTATCAATCATTTCCTGCTAATTTTCCCTCTGAATGTTCAATACCCGGTTAAGGCATTGGAGAACTTTCAGAGGGAAAATTAACAGGAGATAACTGATAACTGACATCTATCAAACATGGCACGTGGAACTAGAACAGTCTACCCCAGTGAGCGAAATAAAGGGTCCAGTTCGACATTCCAACCACCTGAAGAAGGCCGGAGCGTACAGTGACCGAAACGTTGTGATAAATATGGCGACAAAGATGAGGACAATAGTCCGAGTAATGTAAATAATGTATTTGGAAATAAATATATGAATAATCGAAATTCATTGGGAAATCCATCTAAAGTCATCCACGAAATAAAAAATACTTTTTTGTACGGAGTGTAAGGACTTACGTACATCAATTTGTCTTGGCTAAAGAATTATCGTAGACCTTTTAAAAGGTAAACTAAAATATTAATGCAATATTAAAATGCAACAATTACTTTTGAGTTCTGTATTTTATTGTTGCCTTTCGCACCTACTCCCGCTTAGTTATTGTGAAGAAGGCTTAATCAAGAGGCCTCCGTAGGAGATAGCTTAAATGGCGTCTGTTCGGGCGGCTTTTAAGCTAGTTTATAATAAAATTACCAACAATAATTTTTTAAAGGAAACATTACCAACAATGCATTTTATAGTAGAATTAATAACAATGTATTTTATATCAAATTGAACAACGATACATTTTATCTATAGTTGAAGCCATAAAACTCTGTACAAAATATTTAGTTTTCAGCACTAAATAAGCCGTAATGCTTGATATACTGTTAAACAAAATCGACCAATATATCTTGTATTATGTAAATTATTTACATTATTCGGACTATTGTCCTCATCTTTGTCGCCATATTTATTACAACGTTTTGGTCTTTCAGTATCTGTCTATATTTCTGAGATGAGGTATTATGTACATTATTTACATTATTCGGACTATTGTTCTCATCTTTGTCGCCATATTCACTACAACGTTTCAGTCGTTGTACGCTCCGGCCTTCTTGAGGTGATCTTCATGTTGCCTGTTTTACCCCTTCATGTTTTCGGCTAACTTCGATCGAATAAATAGTCTGCTTCTGCTATATCAGTAACTATATTAATTCACAATGATTTTAATGAAAGTACTTTAAAGTAATTGAAGATAGATTCTGTTACATCTAAACATGATGCTGTTTTTGCTCCATTCTAATTGAACGCTTTTTCTGATCGACCAGCTGGCTATGGCTGGTTGTATAGAAAAAAAAATCCAGTTGTTTTTAATTAAACTTGTTTTGAGGTATAGTTTACCTGACATTCATTTTACAATATGCATTTTCATATTATTCAGATATTTCTTTTAAAAAAGTATTTTAACCAATATATTTTCTTCACAAGACCTCAGTTTAACTCACAGCTTATTCTATCTGAGTGGGGAAAATTTCCGTTTCTTTCCATAATTCTTGAGAAAAATACCATGGTTTTATCGGTGTTACCACGACTGAAAATGTAATCAACATTTTTGGTCCAAAAATTTATTCCGCCCATTGTAAAAAAAGACCCACAGCGTTATGAGAAACCTCAGGATTTTTCCTTTCATCGACATCACTTTAAGTGCATTTACGACAGTAGCATCAATGATTGAGTAGTGTATTGTTTGAAAGGCGAGGAAATGGACAATGTTCACACAGAGAGCAGAATTGGCGTCGGAAATCTCAGCGAATATGAGAATATCACTGGTTGATAAGAAGTATTTTGAGAGACGTGCTTTTTTTAGACCTACAGCACATTTGAGAAGTACGACTAGAATCAATATATATATATATATATATATATATATATATATATATATATATATATATATATATATATATATATATATATATATATATATATATATTGTAGCGGCCATAATATAAGGAACAGAAACAACAAAGACATGGTTAGCAATGAAATTTTTACCGCATAAAGATTAGGGTGTAATGCATAAATATTATACAAAGTTACAAAAATTTACATAAGTTTTTTTTTAAATAAAGATTAAATGGAACAAAGGAAATAAGCTACTGGACAAAAGTTAAGGAACGATCTTGTTAATACTTGATTGTGAACAAAATATCAACAAAATTTAATATTTGGTAAACGTCCCCTTATTTTCAATGAATTCTCTGTATCGTCGAACACATGCTCAAATTAATTTCTTGCAAAAATCAGCAGTAATTCCCTCCCATTCGTCTTTCAATAATTCCCATAGCTGATCCTGGTTTTTCGGGTTTCTTTTCTGAGTCCTTTCTGCGATTATCTTCCAAATATTTTCTATTGGATTCAGGTCGGGACTCTGGGCTGACCACTTCATAAGGGCGATTCCTTCTTCTTCAAATAAAGCCATAACCTTCTGAGCCTTGTGGCAAGGTGCATTGTCCTGCATGAAAATAGGAGATTCATAAAGATTATGGTGTAATCTTAGTACTACATGCTGCTGAAGAAGCCTTTTGCGAATCTCAGCATTGATATATATGTACGCGGATGATATGGCCAACTCCTGCAGATGAAATCATTCCCTACACCATCACACTGCCGCCACCAAACTTAACGGTTTTCTTGACACATTGAGAAGACAGTCTTTCACCTGTTCTACGGCGTACGTAAGTTTTAACCTTAGAACCAAATATAGTAAACTTGAACTCGTCACTGAAACGAACTGTATCCCATTGTGCGTCAGTCCAAACAACATGTTCTCTCGCATACTCCAGGCGTGCCCTTTGGTTGAGAGGCTTCGAAGCTGGAATACGGGCATGCAATCCTGGATTTTTTAACCTGTTTTCCTTGATCTCTTCATTAAATTTACGGGCAATTGATGTAGTAGTTCCCAAGCGGTTTTTTGTTGGTATTCTGACAATTCTTCGATCTTCTCTTTGCGATGTTTTTGGAGGTCTGCCAGTTTTTGGTTGTGCCTCTAATGTTTTATCGGTTTTATACCTGCTAATTACACGATGAACGACACTTTTAGACGTATGAACAATATCAGAAATTTCTGAAATTGACTTTTTTCTTGATAGCGATAATGAGTTTTCTTTCTTCAAAAGAGAGCGTATTGCGTGTAGAATTTGCCATATTGCTTAAAATAGTCTTCTTAATGATAAATGAACTTTTACTTATTGTTGAAAAGCTCCATCGAGTTTTTTAACAATGTAAATTAAAAGTTTACGCAAATTATTAACATTGTTCCTTAACTTTTGTCCAGTAGCTTATTTCCTTTGTTCCATTTAATCTTTATTTAAAAAAAAACTATTATGTAAATTTTTGTAACTTTGTATAATATTTATGCATTACACCCTAATCTTTATTCGGTAAAAATTTCAGTGCTAATCATGAATTATTTTTAAGTTATACACATATTTATGACTTTGTTGTTCCCGTTCCTTATATTATGGCGGCTACTATATATATATATATATATATATATATATATATATATATATATATATATAAAGATATATATAAAGATATTATCTAAATTATAGATTCAGCAGACATCAATGCCAAATTTTCACAGGAAAACCAGATCTTTCTAGAACCGGGCTGACTTCGTTTCACATAAGAAACTGTAACGTTTTTTCGTTCCCTCTTGACCAATTTTTAAAACATCGCTTTTCTCTTTCAGTTGAAACCATTTTATTAACATGCCACCTTCCAGTTTGACTGTCCTTGTGCCAGTAACCAAGAACCATAGCGAAACGTATATAATGAGAATCGAAAACAGAAGGGGAATGATACGGTCTTACAATCAATTTCTGATTATCCTGATGATATGGGGTGCGGGGAGATAGCGGCTCGGACTGAGATTTCGGAGAACCTTTCAAGTTAGTCACTTTGTTTTAAGCAAGGTGGGAGTGTCACTATCACGCAAGGGTTTACAGAGATTGAGGACAAGAGTAAAGAAGGGTGTTTGAAGAAAGGATAAAGAGAAAGACAGGAATCAGATGTCGATTGACATCACAATTAAATTTATGAAGATTATATTTATCAGGGAAGCAAGTAAGAGAAACGGTGTTCCACTCTCGTGAAGTGCGCTGAATAACTTATTGGAGTAGAAGTGGCGGTTTATTTAACTGTTTCGATAGTAGAAGTGGGGACTGAGTTGCCAACCTAGTAGCACGCTTAAATTCATGTAACTGGGGCACAAGTGAAAATAGCTCTTCAGAACAGTTGCTATGAAAATATTTGTAGAAAAGATAGAGGGATTACACAGCACGTCGGTGAAAAATTGACTGGAGTAGAGATGCCAGGCCAGGCCCTATCATATTGCATATCCGTCTTTAGATTTCTGCGAAATCTTCGATATGAACAGCGTGGGAATCAGACCTTATATAGCAACAGTATTCAATGCAGGGACGAATGGTAGATTTGTAGATTTTAAGGATGGACTCAGACGTGAAAAACCTTGTGTCACGACATAGAGAACCAACTTATGATAGTAGATGTATATTGATTCAATGTAGCTGTTCCACCTCAAGTCTGTTGAAAACATGAAACCAAGAAGACACAGAGAGACACTCTAGTTAAGATGAGTATCAGCCATGCTGATAGGAGGCAGGGCGTTTTCTCTATGGTGGGTAAATGAGAGCAATTTTGTTTTGGAGACATTAAAGTTTACAAGTCATTTCCTGCCTTAATCAAGTACGGATTGGAGTCCCTTTTCGAGAACAGCGGCCAGGTTACTTTTACAGCAATGCCGGATTTACAATTAAGACAAGAATAAAGGGCAAGGGTTTTCTACGTAGATGCATACTTGAGAACTGATGACATCAGGAAGATCGGTGATTAAGATCAGAAACAGTGTAGGACCCAAGATAGAACCTTGGTCATCACCAGTGTTTGTATGAAAGAAACTTGAGGATAACCCGTTTAGGACGACCTTCATTTCACGGTTGTGCAGCAATGATTGGATTAAATCAAATAATCGCTCTATAATACCGTATCCCTGAATTTTACGTAAAAGGCCGGCAGCCCAGACCCTATCATATGCCTTAGAGATATCTAGAGACACAGCTCGTGCTTCGCTGTTATTATCAAGAGCTTTATATAGAAATTCAGTTATTGTTGAGAACCTTGATCTGAACAGGACCAGTATTCAATGGAAGGCAGAATGGAAGATTTGTAGATTTGAAGGATGGATTCAGACGAGAAAAACCTTTTAGCACGACACAAAGAACCAATAGATGTAGCTATTGATGCAATGTAGTTGTTCCACCTCAGGTCTGTGAAAAACGTGAGACCAAAAAGGCGCAGAGAGAACCTCAAAAGGAGGGTTCTCTATGGTGGGTAAATGAGAGCAGATTCGTTTTGGAGGCGTTAAAGTTTATAAGCTGACGATCAACCACAGATTCGAGGTCCTTTTCGAAACCAATGGCCTGATTAACTTTATCATCAATGCAAGATTTATTATTGAAACAGGAGTAAATGTTATTTTCGTCTCCATGATATCTTTTATATTGAATGTATATGTTTCATTATATCATAAATTGATTGCAAGTAAAATAGGCATCATATATATTTCTTGTGCATCTTCAAAAAGAGGAAGAATATATTCATTATAAGGAAAGAATTGATCTACCGATTTTCAATTAGACAGAAGTATATTTGTCGGAACAATTACCATTGTTCTTGTAAGACTTTTATTCCTGTTTATTATTAATTTCCAAGAAAAATAAATGAGTGATTTGAAAAAAGAAAATAGCGAATCAATGTTTCCTTAAATGTTTATTTTTAATTTTCCATATTATTCTTCGCTAGGAATTTAGCGAGAATAAAGAAAAAATATTTTTTTCAATTCTGTTACGAAAGTCCGATTACGTACCTGATCAAATCCCCCGAAAAAAAATAAATAAATAAAAAACAAATATATATCGCCCGTGAATTCGTCTTCTATCTGCCGTGTCCCTTCAGGACATGGGCTAAAAAGCCTCTCCACAATTTCATGTCTTTTGTCGCTCTTAGTAAATTTTATCTGTCTTTCCAAATCCTTATTCTGCCAGCTATTTACACAACTCTTCAAGTGGGTAATGCACTGCATTCATCTGCCATTATTACTTTTTCCCTAGAGTTAGCCACATGTGGTGTTTTGTTATCCAAAATTATTTAAAGAACTCATTTGGTTTATTTTCGTTTGTTTTACGGCATATCAACCTCAGTGGTTATTTAATGCTGACAAGATTTTTATTGTTGGTATATTTTTTTCAAAAAATATATTGCTGGTAATGGGTTTTTTTTTTCAAAAATGTAATGCTGGTTATATATTTTTTAAAATGTATTGCTGATAAAAAATTTCCAGAATAATATTGCTGGTAGCAAAAAATATTTTCATTAGTTTCATTAATCGGACTATTGTCCTCATCTTTGTTGCCATATTTTTCACAACGTTTCGACCATTCATTATCTGTCTATATTTCTGAGATGAGGTATTATGTACACTATTTACATTATTCGGATTATTGTCCTCATCTTTGTCACCATATTTATCACAAAGTTTCGTCCCTTCAGTATATGTCTATATTTCTGAGATGAGGTATTATGTACACTATTTACATTATTCGGACTATTGTCCTCATCTTTGTCGCCATGTTTATTACAACGTTTTGGCCCCTCAGTATCTGTCTATATTTCTGAGATGTCGTATTATGTAAACTATTTTCATTATTTGGACTATTGTCCTCATTTTTGTCGCCATATTTATCACAATGTTCCATCCCTTCAGTATCTGTCTATATTTCTGAGATGAGATATTATGTACACTATTTACATTATTCGGACTATTGTCCTCATCTTTGTCACCATATTTATTACAATTTTTCTGTTTTTCATCATCTGTCTATATTTCTGAGATTAGGTATTATGTACACTATTTCCAGTATTCAGACTATTGTCCTCATGTTTGTCGACATATTTATTACAACGTTTTCGGACTTTCAGTTTCTGTCTATATTTCTGAGATGAGGTATTATGTACATTATTCATATTATTCGGACTATTCTCTTCATCTTTGTTGCCATATTTATCACAGCGTTTCGGCCTTTCAGTATCTGTCCTCAACTTTTTGCCATATTTGCTGCCATATGAAAAAGTCTACATCCCCTTCAGAAATGGATGTATTTTGTTTATTTTGATAGGAACAATTAATATTTTAAACTCCAATAATATTTTTAATAAGCAGATCTATCACACTTTTATTTAAAAACACAATATACATTTGAACAATTTAAAACTGTTTCTTAAACAAAGATCATTTTGAAAAATGTCTTTGCAAAAGTCTACAATTCCTTGGAAAGTCTTCAGCTAAAACTTTATGGATGATCCTACTGCGTCAATTACAGCCTGAAGACGCCTCGGGTAGCCTTCCATGAGCTTGCTACAGTGGTCTGCTGACAGTTTTTACCGTTCTTCCTGGCAGAACTTCTCGAGCTGTGTCTTATTGAATGGGGAACGTCGGTGCACAACCAGCTTTAGATCTCACCATAGATTTTTCTATAGGATTGAGGTCTGGGTCTGGCTGGGTCACTCCAAGCTTTAGTGCTTTTGGACACATGCTTGGTGTCGTTATCTTGTTGAAAATTGAAATTGCGACCCAAGGACAGAGCTTTAGCAAACTTCATCAGATTTCTTGGTATTTGACACTGTCCATGACACCTTGGATTGTTACCAGCTCTCCAGGTCCTGCAGCTGAAAAACAGCCCCAAAGGATGATCGAGCCACCGCCATGCTTTACAGTGGGGACGTTGTAATGTGGTTGGTGAGGAATGCCTTTTTTTCCGCCAAATGTAGCGTTTCATAATTTTTCCAACTCGATTTAGTCTCATCTGACCACAAAATCCTTCGCCACATGGTCATGGAATCGTTGATGTGACGTTTGGCAATTTTTAGCCTAGGATGCTTGTGCATAGGCTTCAGAAGGGGCTTTTTTCTAACTACACTCCCTTGCAGGCCAGGCCGGTGCAATACTCTCTAGATGCATGGACATCTGTCCCAGTACTGGAAATTGAAGCATTCAAGTCTTCCAGTGTTTCACTAGGGTTGGAGGTTGCCCCCCGGAACAGTTTTTATTTTGCTCTTTTGGCAAGTTTCCCTGATCTCCCAGATCTTGCACTAACCACTTCTTAACTACAGTTTTAACAGCGCTTAGAGACAATTCTAAAGTTTTTGCAATCTTTTTATAGCCATTATTTTCATTGTACTTTTGAATAATAAGGTTTTTAAGTTCCTGAGACAGAGGCTTTCCCATTTTCTTTCCTGAGTTGGACACCTTGTGTTTACAGTCAGAGTCCAAAGTCCAATATACCAAGAAACCATGTGGTGGTGATTTTGTAGGCAGTTAAATCACCTTATATAGCAAAATAATTGACTGGCCACGTTTGTTTGTTATGGTAGAACATACATGTCACTTTTGATTGTTCTGGATTGTATAGATCAATAATAAACTACGTGATAACACAGTATAATATCTGGGGGGTGTAGACTATTAAAAAGGCAGTTATATGATTTTAAGAATCAGTGTGACATTTTTAAAATATAATTTTTTCTATCAATTGAAAGTATGATGCATCTGCTTATTATTTAACAGTCATTGGAATTGAAAAATGTGTTGTTCCCTGTGAAATTTTAAAAATGTATCTAATTTTTTAAAGAGGGTGTAGAATTTTGCAAGCCACTATACGTGTATTCATTTAATAATTTAATCTAAAGCAAGACATTAAAACACTAAGAAACAATGGATATTACCGTGTGAAAAATAATGAGAAAACTGTAAACATTCATAACGAGACTGAGTAATAAAAGAACAGTAATTAAGTATTTAGTTTTCGATTGTTTGCTTTTGTTTAGCGTCATATAGAATTGTGGGTCTAGGTACTAAGTTTGTACACATTACAAGGCAGTTAAAGCAGTGCAAGATCATCATGCAAGGCGCTGATGAAGGTGAAAATAGGTAGAGGACTCCAACGTAAAATCTGGTTGGCCAATGCCAAAAAATGGCCAGGTATTACTATACCAGAATTGCTAATTTCTGTCTTTGATAGACCGTTGTAGATGAGATTAAGTGTGTCTTCTGAATTCGAATCTCCCCTACGATTACAAAAGTCAAGGGGATGATGATGATAATGATTATCTAGCTACTGACCAGGCTGAACGTTGATTAAGGTCGTTGATCGTACGGTGGGGGGGGTCTCACTGCGTACCTGTCAATATCTCTCATTTTTTTAAACTAAACAAAATTTTCGAATTGCTTATTCGAATAGAGTTAAAATGCTGCACAGTCTTCAGTTTCTTTCGATATACCCATTCTTTTAATCAATTTACGCGAATCAAGACAATAACGCCACGAAGACGCGAGTGCGTTAAAGAGTGTGAAATAATCTAAGAAAAAAGAAAACTCATTAAGGAGCGAAAATAATAAGAAGGAACTGTTAGAATAGAATTTGCGGTTTCATCTAGCAAATTCCATTGCAAAATGAAGAGATCTAGCTATAAATACAGTACAACTCTTATATTCGAAATGTCGAGGTAGCAAAGAAGAAGATTTATATAAAAGGGGGATAGGGAAACTACAAAAGCAAAGGACTGAAGCCGGCAGAGCGATAAGATTCCATATGCTTTTTTGTATTTTAACAAGAATCTCTAAATACCCTATAGAAACATCAAACCATATGTAACAGCAATATTCAATGAAGAGACGAATCGTAGACAAATAAATGTGTAAGATGGATTCTGATAAGTACAACAGAGTGAAGCAATATAGTTAGGAGTAGGTCTAACATTTAGTTCAATATAATCTAGCCATTTCATATTAGTGGAAAATTGACTCGTGATGGCGCTAATTATAATTTGATTGAGATTTGGCATTTTACACAACGTAGACGGGAACTTGTATCTAGTGCATGCTCACACACGCTCACTTACACGCACACATATATACTTATATATATATATATATATATATATATATATATATATATATATATATGTATGTATGTATGTTGTTAAGCTACACATCTCTATGAGTTTCTCTCGTACATTCATATCTGCTCGATGCTTATTCAAATTTAAACAAATGACGTCACAGATTATGAAATGCCCAAAGTCCGACAATTATTTTTAGACGTTGTTGGATTTTGTCCATTTCATAATGTGTGACGTCATTTGTTTACATTTGGATACGCATCGCGTAGATATGAATGTACGAGAGAAAATCATGGAGAATTGTAGTTTAAAAACAGTAAAATCAACCTTGCTTACTGAAACGCTCCTCTGTGGCTGAATCGGTAAAGCACGTCAGGATATATATATATATATATATATATATATATATATATATATATATATATATATATATTAAATGATATTTTCATTTAAATATATCTATATATATCTGTATATATATATCTATCTATCTATATATATATCTATCTATCTCTCTCTCTCTCTCTCTATATATATATATATATATATATATATATATATATATATATATATATATATATATATATATATACATATTATTTAAATGAAAATATCATTTTTTTAAAATTGCACCCCTTGAACATTACTAAAAATACATAGAAGTCGTGGAAAACAACAAAAAAGTGATATCTAAATTTAAGTATATATATATATATATATATATATATATATATATATATATATATATATATATATATATATGGGGGGGTGCGCACGCGTGCGGCAATAATTATTTAAAATATGTTTGTTGAAATAATAGCAATTTTCTTTTAATCTGCCATCAACTTTTGTTTTTAATTTGTATCATTTCGGAATTTAGTCCGTAAATAAAAATGAAAAAAAAAATTAATTATTAGTTAGTCATTATCAAATTTATTTTTATTTTCAACTGAATATGAAGATTTTTATCTATGTTTATCTATAGTTATGGGTTTTTTTATTTTCCAAACACGTTGTGGCCCTGTTCATGGTTGATATTATTGAGTGTTTTTCTTTACTTTTTTCAACTCTGAAAATGGGCACACTATTCTAACCAAGTTTTAAAAGAAACAAAAAACAAAAATATTTCCATCATTACAGATACATTTATTTATAAATATAAATATTCAATTTGAAAAAAAAAGCTTGATAATGGCGAATAGAATTAGGCGAAAGTTCTTGAATATATTCGAACAGTTTTAAACAATTTATATCCAGAAAGGAAAACACATATACGAACACAAGGGAAAAGTAATAAAAAGTTTAATTGCAGTATCATGTCAGTCATCTTTAAAGACACGATTATATATGTATATATTATTTTAGATATATATAATGAAAATATATATATATATATATATATATATATATATATATATATATATATATATATATATATATTTTAAAAATATATAGAAAATAGGAAAGAACTCGTTAGGTAAATAATCCAAATTTCTTTAGTATTTTTGTTATTTTTAAAAAATAGTGCTCGATACAAAAGTAGAGCATAAATATAATTATTTATTTAAAAATATGATTCCAGCACGCTACACAAGAACTGAAATCTCTTATGTAGCATGTTGGAATCATATTTTTCAATAAATAATTATATATATATATATATATCATATAACGATATACAATTTTGTATAATTGTATATATCAACAAACACTATTTAGAAATATATGTCAAACTGGAAAAGTATTTTTCGTGACGCATTTCATCCGTCAGGATTTCATCCGACTGGACATCGTTGATATTGCCACGTCTACGCATGCGCACGAAACGAGATTTTTGAAAGAATATTTTTGACAATATATGTTTGCTTCAATTTAACCGAAATCATCTACATTCTTTTATATTTTTCTCACCATCACCTTATCCTTGTCTATTCCACTCTGTGACAATATAAAATCTACCACCAACGGTGATATATTATAAGAGTCTGGAAGGAAATTTATTGTGTATGAACTAGACACTTTCCAAGCATTTTCGTCTCAGTAGATTATTTTCTACTTTAAGCAAAGTAGCATTCCCTGTCAAAACTGTGGTCCGTTTTCTTATAGTGAACGACCAATACGTTTTGCGTGTTGTTATGTAAAATGTCCCTTTTGCGTTCATATAGATTCTTGTTTTAAATTATTGAGGTTTCTCAATATATTCATTCTGGCAATTCCTGCTCTTGACGGAACAAATTCCTCCTTCAATTTTTGGCTGTTATTTTTTTTTAATTTTGTTGATTAAGACTTTGTCTGTTTTAGATGTAGTTGTGATACATTTTATGTTGAGTTTAGATTAATTTTTTCTGTTGTAGTTGTGATAGAAGCAGTGGGAAGAATAATATAACTTTTTATTAGTAAGGTGTGTCAGAAAGGATGTGCCTTTTGTTTTGTATTGAAAAGGAAATGGTGTATTAAAGTTCCTTGAATATATTTTTAATACATTTTTCTTCTTGTAAATATTGAGGGCTGCAAATTTGGAGTGCTCTTAAATAGCATCCAGATTTTATTTTTTTGTTATGAAGGGAAAAGAAGTTTATTAAGTCGTTTTTATTGGTTACCAATAATAAACTCACTACATATAGGTTTTATTACAACCACGCTCTCCCGTAGACTAACCTGTCACATTTCTAATCTTAGTTCTATAAAACAACATTTCTTAGAAAAGCATAACCATGTACATAATATTAGACAGATATTAATTGATAACAATAAAACTCACACATACACACAGTAAAAAGAATCATCAGATATTGGAGGTCATCTACATTAAAACAGCAACCCACACCGAACAAAACTACATTTACAACTAGTCACAACACATTGCATTGCATCTAAACATATGTTTCTGTTGTTAATATTCCGTTATATCACGTGGTACGACGTCATAGAACAGCATCATCAATTTACGACCTAAGTCTGCTGTTCCGTGACCGTTATCGTCGCACAGAAATTTTCTATGTCGACAGAACAGAATATCAACTTTGATAGTGAAAATCCTTGTTTAAATGTTCATATACCCACTCTGAAGATGGCTCTTGTGAGACAAAAGCTCAGATCAAGGAACGGCATAATAAGAAAATATACAAATGCTAGACTGTTTTTGTCTTTATTCTCTCCAGAATTTAAAGCAACTATACGAAGCTTAGAACGGCTCATGATCAAACATGATATACATTCGTTGTTCTTTGTCCATTATATTTACGTTTGAATATATATATATATATATATATATATATATATATATATATATATATATATCTGTGTGTGTTTGTGTCTGTGTGTGTTTGTGTCTGTGTGTGTGTTAGGCAAGGACAACAGATTGTCGATGAGTACGTCATTTGCAGATACTAATTACTGTGAAACTCCATTTGATATATGTCGTATACCTACAGGAGGTATGTTAATATGGCTCTTCACATGTTCCTATCATTTATCCTCTCCTGCCCAATGTCTTTTATACTATTTAAACAAGATCGTTAAGTGGGTGGTTCGCTGCTTTACGCTATGCCTTTTCATTTCAAGATGTCTTGTGAGTTTCAAATTCTCGTTACTCACATATTCTGTCTATTGAATTCTCAGCATCCTTCGGTAGGAGACAATTTTGTTGTCTCAAGATTATTCTTCATCTGTAAGGACATTGTTTGGTTTGGTTTATTTCGTTTTACGGCATATCAACCTCAATGGGTTATTTAATGGCGGTAACATTTTTAGGATAGATTCGTATGAATAGAATATGTATTATTTGGTTTAGATTGGTTTGGTTTATTTTGTTTTACGGCATATCAACCTCATTGGGTCATTTAATATCGACAACTTTTTTATTGCTGGTAACATTTTGTTTTATAAAAAAATCTGTTTCTGGTAATATATTTCCTTCAAAATTGTATTGCTGGTAATAACTTTTTTCAAAAAAGTATTGTTGGTAATAGTTAACTATTTCTCCATAGCTGGGACCCTAGCAGGTGCTACCACCCCAAGTCAGGGTAGACCTGGGAACACCAGCAATTAAGAGGTGGTTCCACGCTCCTCAAAACATCCAAGGGCCTTGTTGCTGAATGTAGTTTATCATCTTATCCAGAACGCGGATGTTGTTAAGCGTCTTACCCAGGACGATAAGGATATTGTCTAGCATTTCTTACAGTATAGGAAGGCCAACATTTCCTAAAGTTTCACTATTTTTTTCCTTGTTTGTAAGCAGATCATCCTCATTTTAAATACATTGCTTAACTTTTGACTGTCATCATTCTCTATTCAAGTGCATCTTCAGATTACGGTGTTACTTTCCAGAGATTTAAAGGCTTAATTTTGGTATAACTAATTTGCAGTTCGTATGATGTAGACCGCTATTGTGTACTTGTGCCTGAATCAACTCGGGTTAGTGAATGAAATCGTTGATTTTACGTTTGAAATTAATTCATTGATATTTATGACAGGTATTTTCGTTGGAAACTTTTCTTTGTCCCGAAATGAAATGTTTGAAACTTTTCCGTTTTCTGAAATCATATTTCTCAACAATACGTCTAGCTGTCCATTTCTGTGGAGTGCTTTGTTGTCACTGTCGTCTGCCATCAATCAATAATTCTTTTCATATTATTTATGCTTTAAAGTAAGGGATTCTTTCTAAAGTAGATGATAAAGCCTTCATTTTGTTTTTTTACAACTTTGTATCTTTAAAGAAAATAATTATTCTTTGGAAATATTGGCGGAATAAAAATTTACCGAATTTATAATGCCCTCAACACCGAAATGTGTTGGCGAGAAAAATACATACAGAGATATGAATAGAGTGACATAGAGAGATGGGAATCGGGACAGATAGAGAGGTAGGAAACAGATAGATGTAGCGAGGTATTTTTAAAGAAAAATATTTTTCATGTTAAAACAATGGGATGTCATGAATTTTCTGTTTTGTGTCACATATGGAGTATAATGTCAGAGGTAAAATTAGGAGCTTGGAAGTGATTGATCATTACCTACAGTCTTAGATCTGTTTAACTTGACTCTTGTTTCCATTACAGAAAGGAATTTTACGTTGCAATGAGTGACAGGTTGGGTTTGTTTTGATCAAGGATATAACACACTTTCCGATGGAGATGAGTGTCATACTTGTGATAATCATGTCAAATATGGATGACATACCGGAAAATGTTCTACTGATGACGGATATGAGAGATACAAGGCCACAATAGAATAAGTGTTGGGATGGAGCTTCTCGCCACATTCTACGATACTTACTATACGGCCATGATTTTGATTGGACCATCGACCATATTGGGTTTTGGGGGTCTTTTTTTCTTCACCTCACAAGTGTATAACACAAGACCATTGCTCAAGCATTATTATTGGCTGGCCAATACCGTTGGTCAAAATTATTATTGGCTGGACAATCAGAACAGTGTAATGGGGTTTTCACCCCCATAAAAGTATGACACAAGACCATTGGTCAAGCATTATTATTGGCTGGCCAATACCATTGCTCATGCATTATTATTGGCTATCCATTCAAGAGAGTGCAATGAGGTTTGCATCCCCATAAAAGTAGTTTGGAAAGAGCATGTCCCACGACGTGCTCAATGCATAGATTTTCAAAATGATATTTTTGAAAAACTTTTTTAGGGCTTATCAATCCTTTGTAAGTTTTTTTAAAGCGATGGCTTGTTTCGGGTAGTATGAGCTCGTGTTCCTTACCCTGTGTTCCCCAAATGATTCCCTTGAATTCAAGATGAAGTCACATTAGGAATGGGTGATTGCAGAAGACATATAATCAATTAATGAAAACTTACGGCTATATGGGTGACTCGTCACAAAAGAAATATCTATAAAAGAACGGGCATACTCCCTTTCACTTTTTCCTCTTTCATCGGTTCAGAAAAATAATTTAATTAAAGTTATTTATATATATATATATATATATATATATATATATGTGTGTGTGTGTGTGTGTGTGTGTGTGTGGGTGTGTGGGAGAGAGAGAGAGAGAGTGTGTGTGTCTACAAGTTTGGATGTACGCAACGAATGTCAACATCCCCATATGTAATTACTTTTAAAGACACACTCACCTCCAGGTGATTGACATAGAAAGATTCTTTCAGAGGTATTTACAAACAAGTGACCTTGGGTATTTGCATAAGATTGCAAGGAAATGGAATGCAGGAGACTTAGTTTCCGTCTGTGAATAGTTGGTCGTATCTAGGCTTATCAAAGTTAAGGTCGGGGGACATCGCCTTTAGAAATACAGTCATAGTGTTGACACATGAAATCTGTATAGCGATTTCAAAGTATTTTATAATAATCTCTTACAATATACAGGGACACGCATAAGTATTGGATACATGTTATTTTCTGTTATAACACTAGTTTATGTTCGCCATTTTGTCTGATATTTGGTAACTAATATCTCGTAAAGTTATTTTAGTTGTATGTGGAAGGAAAATTAAAAACTCATGGTTGAATCCATTTTTTTTATCAAAGTTCAAAATTACCCCATGCAAAAGTATTGGATACATCAATTTAATATTTTGTTGCATAGCCTCTGTTTTGTTTCACTGCTTCCAGTTGCTCTCTATAGTTGGCCACAAGTTTTCCACACTGATCCACCGTTACTTTACCCCATTCTTCCTTGCATAATTCCTCAAATTGATATTTTGTGGATTCCGCTTATGAACTTTAACCTTCAAAGTATTCCACCAATTCTCAATTGGATTCAAGTCAGGAGACTGACTTGGCCAATGAGTGTACTAATACCATTATTTTCAAACCATTCCTTTGTAAGTTTTGCGGTCTATTTGGGATCATTGTCGCGTTGAAGCACGAAATTCCGACCATGTCTTAAAGAAGTTGCAGATGTCTGAAGGTTCTTCTCTAGAACCTCTCTGTACATGCAACCATTCATTCTATCATGGATAACTTGTATCTCACCAGTGCCCTTGGATGAAAAGCATTCCCATATCATAATGGAAGCCACTCCAATCTTAACTGTGATGATGGTATTGTGCTTGTTGAAGGCAGTGCCATTTTTTCGCCAAACACTTGTCGCTGTGTTCCTTCTGAATAGTTCAACTTTCGTTTCATCCAACCAGATTTCCTTTTCCCAGAACTGCATACCTTTCCTTTCATAAGTTTCGACAAACTTTAATCGGTCTTTGACATGTTTGGTTTTCAGTAAAGGCACTTTTCTTAGTGATCTTGAATGAAAGCGTGTACGATATAGAGCTCTGCTAATGGTATCCTTACTTACATTAATCCAAGCACCCTCGAGAACAGTTTTAATTTCAGAACGAGTAATGAAGGTTTTTTTTTTTACACATTTCTGCTGATCCACCTTGAAGTACTCCCATTTATTTTTCTCGGTCTTCCATTTCTTAGAAAGGTTTGCTGTACCGTCGACATACTTCTTATACTTTCTGATGATATTTCCTACTGTACTTAGTGCTAGATTCATTTCTTTGCTAATTTTTCGGTAACTTTTTCCTCCTTTGTGACGTTCAATGATTATATCTCGCATATCTCTGGATAATTCTTTAGTTTTTGTCATATTTAATCCTTGAATTGCAGAATGAACATCAAAGAGTCAGATGATTAGTTGCACTATCTTGTAAACAATTGTGTGCTTCTCTGATTGGTCAGAGATAACGTTCCAATACTATCGAAAATTTGAATATTTAAAGTCTTTTAAAATACAAAGTTTCGATTGGAAATTTGAAAAAATTGTCATGTATCCAATACTTTTGCATAGGGTAATTTTGAACTTTGAAAAAAAAAAATGAAATCACATGAATTTTTAATTTTCCTTACACATACAACTAAAACAACTTTACGAGATATGACTTACAAAATATCAGGCAAATGCATCTTCAGATATGTAGAAAAGTAAGGAAAGAAAACGTTAGGTAAATAATCCTTCGTTCATTAGTATTTTTGTTTTTATTTAAAAAAAAAAAAACATGATTCCATCGCTACATAAAAGTTCTCATATTTCAAAATCGAGAGTCGAAATTCCTAGATTTTCGCTTGGGGATGAAACAGGGCTTGATACTTTAACTCAATTTAATTTTAATAATCATATCGAGGTTTTCGGGTCTCGTTTTTGAAACATGAGAACTTTTATGTAGGGAACGTATGATATTTTTTTTAAATAATTATAATATATATATATATATATATATATATATATATATATATATATATATATATATATATATATGTGTAAATTTCATTGAATACGACAGGCAATGTGATTTTATTTAGTTTTTTATACAATTTCTCATTTTTCTTTTTTTTTTCTTTTCTAGTGATAAATTATATGAAAACTGTCCGAATATTTTAACTGTTAAATAAGAAATAGTTTGTTGTATGTATGTTTTATAAAATATTCAATCCTTGAAAATGGCTAAATGTATAGCCGAAAGCGGTCGGATAAAGAGAACATTCGGACAGTTCTTATATAATTTATCATCCGAAAAGGAAAAAAAATATATTAGATCGCATGAGAGATTGTATAAAAAAGCTAAATCAAAGCACCTTCTCAGTCGTATTCAATGAAATGTGCATGAAAAAAGGTTTGCTGCGTAAACACACACTCACACACACACACACACACACACACACACACACATATATATATATATATATATATATATATATATATATATATATGTGTGTGTATATAGTTTTATAAGATATATTCTTAAGCATGAGGAACAGGTAAGAAGATTATAAGGATATGTAGGGCAGCTAGCAGTTTCACATTGTAGTGGCTGTTGATAAGAATCTGTTCAAGTTGGCCTTCCTTGTTATCAAAGGAATAAGAAGGAAATAACGTGTATAAGACAAAATGTATTAAGATCTACGAAGGACAGGAACTGATCGCCTTCACCCTGAAAGAACAGGACCGATAAAAGAAAAAAGCGTTTGTGTGTGTGTGTTTGTGCGTATTAAATATTGTATATTATGACAGCAAGAGTTTATTCCAATAATTACATTAGATTCAATTGTTACAAGGCACGGTAGCTTGCGTAAGACTGCCATGAAAGGCACCGTTGAAGGTGGGCGTACAAGAGAATGCTAAGACTTGTTGGACAATATCAAACAGTGGACAAGTATGACAACACTAGAAATGCAGATGGATGCCGTTGATAGACTATTGTGGAGGAGATTCAGTGTGGTTTTTGCATTTGGATCTCCGTCTACGATTACAAAAGATTACGATGACGATTGAATTCAACCGAGAACGCTTGAATTCTATTTCTATTGTATGTATGCCTCCAGTTTCGAATAAGTTGTTGCACACCTAATAAGCTGTCCAATGATACGTTTTGTTTTGTTTTTGTTCAGGAGCGTTCGACCTAGACACAAGAATATCTCTGCCTTTCTTAATTGTATGTATGTATTCGAATTTCATTAAAAAATGTAATTTAGGTCTTTTTTTCTTTTTTTGTGTTTGTTTTTGCTTTTTTTCGTACCAATTCTCTGTGAGATTGTTTTTCTTTTTTTGTTTTCCTTTCATTTATTTGTATTAATTGAAGTGAATATAGTCCTCACGGTTTTCAAAAAGTTTGAATTTGTTCTTTCATTTTTTTTTTCACTGACTCATGCAAAAACGGATCAATATGAGTTCCCGGGCTCACGGATGAAGAACACTTTTCATTCAAAAAGTACATGTTTGCACTTAAACTAAGTTAAAATTCTATATCCCATTTTAAAAACTTAGTGGACTACTTATAAGCTGCCTGTTTGTCTACTTGTGATTTTTTTTTTGTTTTGCGTATTTGTTTTGGATCTTTTTCCGTCTGTTTGTGCGTATGTAATTGGATTAGATATGCTTTCCTAACGCTCTCTCAATACTCCTTACCCTTCTCTTGAACAGGAGTAAAGGTTCATCGCTTTTTTCTTGTTTAGGAAGGGGTTCCCGGAACTTTTCATTTCTTTTACTCTGGCCTTCATAGTAGTACTAACATGATTCTCTTGTGTTGTGTGCAATCTGTGGCAACGTCTCTTCATTCTGAGTGTACCGCGTTCATAGTTTTCTGGTCGCTGTTTCCGACTGGTAGTTATGAGCCCTAAATCTTGCGTAGGTCCTTGAGTAGCTGCTATGATCAACAGTTGCAAAATATCGGGTTGCTTGTAATGCCATGTCGAGTTTGGTAGGGTGTACCTGCACGACCTCCTGTGGGCGACCCTAAGGCCACATTATATTGCAGGCTGCGCAAGCTCCTTTCTGTCCGTGTCACATAGGAGGACCGTCTGCTTCTACTACATCACACTTTCTCTTTTTCATTACCAATATTACCCAACATGACAACAAAGAATCACAAAAGTAAATCTAAGGCCAGAGTAACGGAAAGGAAAAGTTACGGGAACCCCATCCCAAACAAGAAACAAGGGATGAATCTCTACTCCTGTTCAAGAGAAGGCGAATGAGTATTGACAGGGCGATAGGAAAGCCTCTCTAATCCAATTACATCCGCAAAGACAGAAAAGACTCAAAACAAATACGCAAAACAAAAAAGCAAAAAGAAAAACAAAAAAAACACACACACACACACACAAGAAGACAAATAGGCAGCTTACAAATAGTCCATGCAAAGTACTCGGTTTTTAAAATGGGATATAAAATTTTAATTTAGTTGAAGTGCCAACATGCATTTTTTGAATGAAAAATGCTCCTCATACGTGAGCCCGGGAACTCATATCGTTCGTTTTTGTTTTTTTTTGCATGAGTCAGTGGCATAAAAATCTATAAGCCTTAACATTTCAATTACTAAATCCCTTACAAAAATTTTCTACACGTTTCCCCAATAACCTGGACGGTAAGGCTTCCCTTCTCAATCTTTGTTTCATCTCCATCCTTGAGCCACGTAGCTCTGCCCTCTTGATCATTCTGTAGTGTATAATAACATCTTCTTCTACTCCTCTCCCAGCAAAGACCTCCCTAACAAAAGAACATATTTCTGTTATTATCGAGCAGACTGGGACTCTTTCCGTGATTTCCTTCGAGATTTCCCCTTGTATATAATCTCACCGTTCAAAAATGACGTGATCTCCTCCTGGGTAAAAGCTGTAATAGAGGCTTTCATCCCCGCAAGAAAATATAAAGTTAAATCGCGCTCATCGCCTTGGTTCTCAGACGCTTCTTCAGCTGCTATTTCCCATATGAATCACTTCTTCTGTTTGTACCGTAGCAAAATGCCAGATTGCAACAAACGCCTCTTCATCTCAGCCCGTAATAAGTGCTAGCCCGTCCTCAATGAAGCAAAGTCACTATTTGCTGATAAAATGAAACAACGTATTGCATCTCACATATTCGGTTCCAAAGATGATTGGCGTCTCTGCAAGACCGTACTAAACAACAGTAAATCAGCAACACTTCCACAGCTGATAAAGCTGAATGTTTTGCTCGGAAATTCTCATCCAACTCAACGCTTGACTCATCTGTTGAGCGAGTTGCACATAACCCCATCAATGGTATTGGGGATCATCTCTAAATTAGAACCCATAAGGCTAGCGCTGCAGACGGGAGAGCAGACGTTATCCTGAAGAAATGAAGTCCTGAACTGGCTCCTGTCCTCCCAAAACTATATAACTACTGCCTCAAAGAATCTTGTTTTCCAGCCTGTTGGAAGTTCTCATTTATTGTATCTGTCTTTAAGAACTCTGGAGACCCGTCTGACCCATCTAACTACCGTACTTTCAGTCTCCTACCACTCTTCGGCAAAGTCTTCGAAGCTTTAATCAACGCCGATGTGGTTAAGCACCTTACATCCGATGATCGGCCTTCTGACAAGACATGGTTTCAGCTTTGCCCGATCTACCACTGATGTGCGCACGGTCATAACTGGATTTGTTTACCAATCACTACACAATAACAGAGCAACTCAAGCTGTGGCTCTAGATATCTCTAAAGCGTTTGATAGGGTTTGGCATGCCAGCCTTCTTCGTAAGCTTCAGGGATACGAAATTTCACAACGATTATTTGAATTAATACAATCATTCCTGTCAAACTGTGTAATGAAGGTCGTCATTAACGGATTCTCCTCCAGTTCCTTTCTTACAAACGCAGGTTTCCCTGAGGCAGATCTTCATTAACCATCTTTCCGATCTTTATTTCCGATCTTCATTTCTGATTCCGATCTTCATTTCTGATCTTCATTAACGATCTTTCCGATGTTATATGCAGACGACAGCACTATTTAAACCTGTCTCAATAAGCCAATCTGTTTTCGCTGACAAAACTAACTAAGCAGTTGGTCGCGAAAAGGACCTCCAATCTGTGGTTGACTGGGGCAAGAATTGGCTGGTAAACTTTAATGCCTCAAAAACAAAACTGCTCTCTTTTACTCACTACAGAGAACCCTCCCTGCCTCCCATTAGAATTTCTGATACTCAACTCAACGAGAGCGCCTCTCTGCGTCTGCTTGGTTACACACTATCCGCTGACCTGAGATGGAACATATACAATGAATCATTAGCTTCATCTACCGCAAAGAAAAATGGTTTCTTTGTGTCCCGGCAGAAACTCTTCTAGGCTGAGACCATCATTCAAATTCAATTACTGCTACCATATATGGCTGTTCGTCTCGACAAAATCCAGAGACGGATATCCAATGTGATTGACCCTAATCTGGCATCTCGTTACAGTTACTTACTCACAGACGTGCCGCCGTTTCCCCTTTCTTTTCTACAAATACTTTCACGGTAACTACTCCGATGAGCTACTTTCGATAGTTCCCAAACTGCATAAAATTAAGCGTGCTACTAGGTTGGCATCTCGGACCCACCCTTTCACTATCGAAACGGTTAAATGTAGCCGTTCTCTTCTACTCGAAATGCTTCATGTCTCGCACTTCCTGTGTGTGAAACACTTTCCCTCTTACTTGCTTCCCTGATAACTATAATCTTCAGTTGTTCAAATGCAATGTCAATCGACATCTTCAGATACCTTGATCTAATTGCCCGTCCTTCTCTTTAACCTTTTCTCTATCCCGCCTCTTTACTCTTGCTCCCACTATCTGTAACCCCTTGAGTGCTAATGGCAGTCCCGCCTTGTCTAGGGTGAAATACTTAAAAAATATATTTGGGCATTATCGCTATAATTACATATGTACGTTAGTTTATCTTGGCATTTTAAATTTTGTATTCATGTGTAGAACAGTTTGACAGAGCTTGACAAAAGTAGAATATAATATAATTGTGATTTTATACGTAAATTATTTGCCGCGTAAATATTTTTTTTTAATATTTTTATATAACTATTAAACTTTTATCAGTCGTGGTTAAGTATATTTCATTTAATGCCGGTTGTTTCATTCACATAATGAAATCTTTGTGTCTTTGAATGATTTCTTTACATAATGCCCTGTAGAGTTTTAGATCTATGAAATGATATCTGTTTTCTGCTAACAGTTGTGCTTTGTTTGTTTGCCATGTCATCATTGATTTCTGCAAGAATTTCATTAAGTGTCGTTAAGTGACAAGTTAGCCTCCAAGCGAATGTGAAGCTATTGTGATCAAGGTATGAATTTATTTTTATTTTTTGCTCATTACCTTTAGAGATGTAATCTTCCAAATGAATCAAGATATATATATATATATATATATATATATATATATATAGGGGGTACCAAAATTATGTATACACTCTTTGAATCGTTATAACTTATTCAATTTATGTATTTTGACTTGTAAATAAGATTAATACAAGAGAAAGTATACACATGTAAAGAATTTTGAGAGTAAAAATATACAAAAAACAGAAAGTTAACTTTAATAAGATAAAGGTACTTGTGGCAATGGCAGAATGTTCATATAAAGATGAGTTCACATCAAGTGCTCAATCTGGTTACAGTTTTCATATCTTGAAGAAATAGACGTATAATGGTCCAGTATCATTTCCTCTGGTATTTGAGAACATTCTTCTTCAATTGCTACTTTCGTTTCAGCAATTATTTCAGGTTTTCCGGCTGTAAACTTTGTCTATTAGAAACCCCCACAAAAAGAAATCAAAGCTATGAAATCTGGTGATCTAGGTGGGGTATTCAAATTTCCCTCTCCTCCAATCCATTTGTTTTTCATATTTTCATCCATATAAGTTCTCACATCACGGTAATGAATTATTATATATTAATATTTACACAGTGTATACATTATTTTGAGACACCCTGTATATATATATATATATATATATATATATATATATATATATATATATATATATATATATATAATTATTTATTTAAAAATATGATTCCAACGCTACATAAGAGTTCTTATATTTCAAAACAAGAGCTGAAAAATTCAATATAATTATTTGGATTAAATTGAATTAAAGTACCAAGCTCTGTTCCAACTTCAAGCGAAATCTTTTTGGAATTCCAATTTTTTTTGCACAAGGTCTCTGTATTCGGCCCTTCAAAAAGCGTGGATGGTTCTGCACATAACATTCACCACTGTAATAAAATCTCATCTGCTGGTGTCGGTCTGTCGGCTCCTTGGAACTGATCTGCTTGACCCTTATACGTCGAATTCAACGCGAGTGTCGAGTATATATATATATATATATATATATATATATATATATATATATATATATATATTGCTGAGGATGACACCATGATTGTTGTGGCATCAATTTTTTAACACGACTTAAATATATTTAAGCAGGAAATATAAAAGCTTTAAAACCTTTTGGTAGATCAGGTATACGTTTCCTCTCTTCATTTTTCCTCATTTTTTTTTTTTTAATTTCCCGTTCATCTTCCCGTTCGTGAGTTCTTGATCGATACGCGATCATCATCTCCTTCCGTCACTGTTGCATTATTTTACATCCTACTCATCACTCATCACAACGTCTCCGTTGACCAAGTGAGTCGCATGCGAATGTTGTTGATCAGCATTTTCCTTACTTTTAGGCATATCATTTTGTTTACCAGAATTTAGTTACTCTGTTTCTAGTACACAATTCATCCTGGGTATAACGATAAACTACATCCGGCAGCAGAGGCCTCTGACCGGGAAAACATGGAAACATCTTTTAATTTCTGTTGTTCTCGGTGTCGTAGGATCTGATAGAGAACCACTTTTGAGCAAAAAGTGAAAGCCCTAAACTGGGGTCAAAACATGAAAAAAAAAAAAAAAATTAAGAAAAAATTAGTATCATTATATTTTCATAGGAAATAAAAAATTACAAGCAATATGTGAAAGGGGAAAATACCAAAAAGATATATTTGGCATTAAATGACCCATAAGGTGTTGATATGCCGTTATACAAACAAACCAACCCAAACTAGTACATAAACTTTAAGTTAGTCAAAACTATAATTAAATTTGGATTTTGTCATATAGGAATAAAGTGTCGCATCCGACACCTGAGTTTAAACATATATCGCCAGTGAGCAGACAAAGGTGATCCCATAATTGAATTAAGTAGACCATTTGACCATACAAGGAACGCATTAGTAGAAAGTTCCGTGACATCTAAACGATCGCCATATGTAGTCTATTCTATGCTATACGAATCGTCATTTCTAGTCTATCCTCTATACTTTACGGATCACAATTTCTATACTATCCTCTATTATATTACGGACAACTATTCTCTACTCTATTAACCCTACTATTTCTCTATTCAGATCACTATACGGGTTACTATTCGAGCGAATATTATCGATGAATTACTATTTATTCGAGTGTTATTGAAAGGCGTCGAAACCAATGTTGTTGAACGGCGTATTATCTGCGGTTACAAAGTCTCTACAATAAATCGCATTACAAAAGTGACAACGAGTATTTGTCGACATCACAAAAGATATTCAAGATAAATTTAATAATCAATACGCGTTTTGGGGTAATAGTTAACCGTACCGAATTAAAAATATCGGGACCCGAGTTCAAATTTCAGTCAGGTTCGTTACATTCCTTTACGAGCGGATACCTATGTAAAAATCATCAATCCATCTTTTTTCCCCACCCAACAGCTATTTGTTGAATCAAAAGACAAACTTGGTTCTATAACCTTGGTTGGCAATCAGTCTACCATAGAACGAAACCGCATCCTACTACAGGAAAATCTGTCTAGACATGAATTGAAAAATACATGATCACTCAAGCGTTTATCACGTATGGTACATAAATTACCGACTGAAGTATATTTCTTTAGTGATCAGGCAGGCAGGCCAGCTGCCCTAACCAAGTAAATTTCTAGAAAAAGCTAAACCATGTGTTTCAATTGTTAACGGGTGTTCTACGGGCCCCGCACGCAAGAAGCAAGGATGGCTCGATTTTATAAAATTCAAAATCACTTTCATTAAATACGATCCTCATAAATCCTGTATACAACCGCACTACATTGCAAAGAGAAAGAATGTGAAACTCATTTTTTTTTTTTGTATACACAAAAATAAATAAACTTTCCTCTATGGTACTTTACGAATTTAAACGCAATACGTGATTCTCAGTAAGGTCGCATCTTTTTACAATTAACATGACACGATTCAACTGTGTGTGATTATCTTCCGGCTTCGTTTCCACTCAACTTTGACCTTCAAAATATTAAATACAATGGAAATCTTTTAATGAATTCATACTCTTTTTCTTCTTTTCCTTCCTTAATAATATTTTTTATATTCTTTCACACCCAGTAACCCCTTGTGTCTTAGTGACTTTATGGCCTTTCTTTGGGTGCAATGATTAAAAAGATGTTGCTCACAAATAAATGTATTCTAATGTTTCCAATAATATATACCTATATATACATGGTAAGATAAAAAAATATGGAGAAGATATATTACCAAAAAGAAACGGCATTATGGTCATGTAAGCTAGTGTGGGGGCATATTTAACCTCAGCTAAGGGGCGCGTGCTAAAAATGAATCCGCCCGGGCTAGCTTTAGTAAACCGACTTAAACAGATTACCACTTTCGTCACTGTATGGAGCAACATCATTAAGCAGCTATGACGTAACCTACTTGTCTCTTCTCGACCAAAGGGAGATACTTCACTCGTGTAGAGAGAAAAATAGTATAAGTTACTACACCAATAATACCTTGATAATGCTATACAATGATAAACTCGGGTCCTGGGCCCAGGTCTGTGGAATATTCTGCAAACGCAGAACTAATAAGGCTGTCGGTCCTCCTTATAGCGCAGATATGGAACCAAATAATTGGTATCAAATTATTTCATGTCGCGTACCTTGGATTTTATCGCCGTTGATTTATTTGAAATGGTGGCCCATTTTCTTTGTTTTCAAAAGATAGTTAGGGATCGAAGCATGTTTTAACAAAACATTACTTTAACTAAGATAACCCCGACCTCAATACCTCACTTTTATAGCTTTCTCTTTTAGTCTCTCTACGTTCTTCCTTCTCTCTTTCTCTTTAACTCTCTATGCAACCCTCGTTTCATGTTTTCCCGTTTTCGTCTCCGTAAGACGAAGCATTATACACACCATACATGAGTAAAAAAAATGTATTAATATATACTCGTCTAAATCCTTTTAAATGTCATACTTTTCCAATTTTAATTCTTAAGTTAACGGGTGAATAAGCTCATGGTGAGTTCGACGGTAATAAAATATCCGTAGAAATTCCGTTATCGAATTGTTAAATATTTGAGCTTAACAACTTTAACAAAACAGTGTAGTAACAATTATAAATACGGAAAGGTGGGTACAAATGAAACGATATGAAATTGACAACTTTTTTCCCATTTCACTGAAACAGCCGACAAAACATTTTGTTCTTCCTTTTTCTTTCTTCCTACTAGTCTTTGTTTTTTCTTTATTTCTTTCAATCTCTCCTTCTCTCTTTTTTTCTTTCTTTCTTTCTTTCTTTGTTTTTCTTCGTTTCTTTCCATCTCTTTTCTCTTTTTCTCTCTTTTTATTTTTTTTCTTTCTCGCTCCCTTTCTTTCTTTCTTTCTTTCTTTCTTTCTTTGTCTTTGTTTTTCTTCATTTCTTTCCATCTCTTTTCTCTCTTTCTCTTTTTTTTCTTTCTTTCTCGCTCCCTTTCTTTGTTTCTTTCTTTCTTTGTTTTTCTTCGTTTCTTTCCATCTCTTTTCTCTCTTTTTCTTTCTTTTTTCTTTCTTTTTCGCTCCCTTTCTTTTTTTCTTTCTTTCTTTGTTTTTCTTCGTTTCTTTCCATCTATTTTCTCTTTTTCTCTCTTTTTCTTTCTTTTTCTTTCTTTCTCGCTCCCTTTCTTTCTTTTTTCCTTTCTTTCTTTCTTTCTTTCTTTCTTTCATGGATTTTATCACAAAAAAGAGTAGTGTTTTCTCCCATTTAAATTCCTTGGAAACTCAATAGTCCGTTATTTGTTCAGTAATGTTCGGAAGGCGTTAAATATTACTATCCTCCTTTTTTTTTCTTCCTTCCTTTCTTTCACAAACTAAAACGACATATTGTCTTTCCACATCTTTCCACAGTATCAAAATCCCCGCCGTGCGAACATTTCTTTTTATAACACATTAAAAATAATTCAGAAGACGATGTTATTTTATTTATAGCAGCTGGATTTGAGGCGATTACCTTATTCGATTTCCGTCATTCGAGTATGTGCGTCTGATAAATGACGTTTTTATGGCGGTCGCCACTGTTCTCGGAATTTTGGCGAAGATCTAAGTGTAGTATCTGTTCTCGAGCGGATAAACTACATTGCATCTCTGTTCGGATAGAGCGCAACTGAGCTGTGTCTCTCTCTGCGAATAAAGCGCAAATGAAACTGAGAGGTGTCCAGTATCGGGAGACAGCTTACTGGAGCCGGGCCTCTCTCGTTGTACAAAAAAGGAGGATCGATAGAATTACCAATAGCAGAGCAACTAACAGTTACGAGCACAAAGCTATTTTAGAATCTGGCTTCGGCCGTTAAACATTAAATTTATTTTATTAATCTCAAGAAATATCATTGCAAACAACGCACACAATATGAAACATAACAAGTGGTTTAAATCTATGAGAATTAACTTCTCGCCCGGTAAGGACCGACATGTGCAACGGGTATAACCTAACCGTCAGCCAGTAACTGATAGTACCAATGACGTAAAGGGGATAAAATCCGTCGGAACATATCCCTCGCCCGGAAAGGAGTGTAGGGTGTCAGCGGACCGTTATTTTGCGACTGCTCGTATGAAAACAAAAAATAACTCTCTGGACACGGAACCTTTGGACGTTGAACAACTGTGACCAATTACATAAACAAGAGATGATAAAGTAAAAATCAGCATCTCAAGTGTGAGTGAAAGTAGATGGCCAAACAACGTAAATTTTGTAGAGTGACAATCACAGGATGATTTCTGCAGGTGCAGAGAAAAACAATAAAAGAGTATCAGTGATACTAGATTAAGAATTCAATAAATGCATTCTGGGATGCTACCAAGTAGCTATCATAATAGTGTGTGCACCGACAGCACAAATTAAGAAAGAGAAATCAAATCATTCTATTCCATGCTAGACAATGTCAACGCTCATTGCAAATCGCAGTCATGGAAAACATGAACGCCAAAGTAGGCAGGGAGAGAGCAAGGGATATAGCCGGAAAATTCGGACTAAGAACCAGCAACGAACGAGGAGAATAATGGATCCAATTTTGCACGACCAATGACCAGGTAATAGCTAACATATGGTTCCAAGATCATCCGAGACGATTATGGACATAGAGGAGCCCATGAGGAGGAATTAAAAACTAAATTGACTGTATAACTATCAGTAAAAGATCTAGGAATGCAATGGTTCACTGCAAAAACAATCCAGGTGCCGACGGCGGAAGCGATCATCGCCCTGTTATATGTAATCTAAGAGTGAAGCTACGGAAACTGAAGAAGCCTAACGCACCGGCCAAATTGAAATACAACAAAGACTTGAGCGACCCGTAACTAAAAGAAAGTGTGAACAGAAGATAGGAGGGACGCAATGGAAATTGAAAATTGAAATGGAATGCATTTAATGAAGCGTTAGTGATATCAGCAAACGATATCATCCCAAAGTAGATAAGACGAAGTAGAAAAAATCGAATGGATAACTGATGAGATTCTCGACATGATGCAAAGGAGACAGAAAACTCTGTCAAGATAAGGAAAGGTATACGGAAAACTACAAAACGAAATAAAGAGCAAATGCAATCAGGCTAAAGAAAAGTGGCTAAAACATTGTACAGAAGTAGAAGGATTGATGACCAAGACATCCGTCAACAGGCTGTTTCAAAACAAAGGATGGAACTCTCATATAAGAGAAGGAAAACAACATTCAGTGCTGGAACGAATATATTGAACTCTTCCACGATGAAAGAGAACAACCAGCAATACACAGGACTACCGACGGACCTGGGATTCTAAAAACCGAAGTAGAAACTTCACTGGCCATATTGAAATGAAACAAGGTGACAGAGCCAGGCGGAACTGTAACAAATATGCTGACAGACTTAGATGATTTCAGCATAGACAAGATTATAGAAATAATGAAAAGTGAAATCTACAAGAGAAGAATATCATGGACCGAACATGTGAGCAACGCTGAGGTTTTGGAGAGTATACAAACAAGGAGGAAGCTTATGCTTAACATCAGAATGAGGCAACTTAAATTTCCGGAATAAAAAAGCGGGCTTGGAGAATCTGATACTCACACAGCGTATAGAGGGAAAGAAAGACAAGAAAAAGCAACGCATGACATACATAGCGGCTTAAGCAAGTTAATGACAGAACAGGGTCTGGTAGAAGTAGCAAAGAGACAAAAATATTTGAGAGATATACGGGATAGGAGGAAGTGAAGAGGAATGTCCGACGAAAGAGAACAAGCAGCAATACTACCGACGGACCTGGAATTCTGAAAACCGAAGTAGAAGATGTACTGACGATATTGAACAGAAACAAGGCGGCAGGGCCAGACTGAACTGTAACAAAATTGCTGACAGCCTTCGATGAGTCTGTCTATATTTCTGAGATGAGGTATTGTGTACATTATTTACACTATTCGGACTATTGTCCTCATCTTTGTCGCCATATATATATCACAACGTTTCGGCCGTTGTACGCTCCGGCCTTCTTCAAGTGGTTGGAATGTCGAACTGAACCCTTTATTTCGCTCACTGGGGTAGACTGTTCTAGTTCCATGTTCCATGCTTAATGGATGTCAGTTATCAGTTAACTCCTGTTAATTTCCCACTGAAAGTTCTCCACTGCCTTAACCGGGTATTGAACTCACACTTGACACATGGCACAGTGGATAAAGGTGTTGCTTAGATCCAGTGACAGGACGCAAAAAGGCGAAATGAGGACAATAGTCCGAATAGCCTTAGATGATTTGGGTATAGACAAGATTATAGGAATAATAAGTGAAATCTACAAAAGTAATGATATACCGGAAGATCTCAGCAAAAAAACAAAACAAAAACAAAAACAAAAAAAAACATCCGCAGACGAATGTGAACTCCGCCAAACATTCAGCCTCATGAGCTAGGTAACAAAATTCATCATCCATATTCTGATGAATAGTTCGCGCAGTAGAATCAGGTCAGAGATAGGACAAAAACGGTACATGTTCTTTAAAGACACCGGAACAAGGAACGCGATATTCATTCTCAGAAAGAGCAATAGGATGTGAGCCTATAGTTTATAGACTACGCAAAGGCTTTCGATAAAGTACGCCACAAGATCTCTTGGAACTGCTCAGCAACCTTGATATATATATAGGGGCAAACATTAGAATAATCAAGAACTTATAATGGCAGCAAACGGCCTGCATAGGATAGAAAATGAGTTTAGCAGATATACAATAATAGAAAGGGGAATATGGCAAGGATGTCTTCTCACCGGACTTAGTCAATACATACAGCAAGACAATTCTGAGAGAACTGGAAATCCTGCCAGGATTCATCATTGGCGGTCACAATCATAACAGCACATTGCTGATAGCAGACACGGGAAGGAATTTATAAAACCTCCTCCAGACGCTATCGAAGGAGAGCGAGAAGAAGGGACTAAGCATAAACTACATGAAGACAGAATGCATGGTCATCAGTAAAAGGATGAGCCGGAAATGCGACTGACAAGTCGAGGATACTAATATCAACGAGGTGCGGAAATTTAAATATCTAGGAAGTCTTTTGACAGAGGACGTTAAGTGCGACGCTGAAATCCGAAAACGTATTGGGATGGTCAAAGACGTATTGCAAAAGCTAAGTAGATATTACAAGACAGGAGGATTTCTTTGGTAACAAAGGAAAGAGTACTGAAATGCTAAACGATATTTCTCATTCTTTACAACAGCGAATACAAGACGTTCTCCTCACGGATGAAAAAGATACTCGAGGCAACGGAGATATGGTTCTACAGAAGGATGATAAGGATATCATGGACCGAATAAGGTGAGCAAGATTAGATTTTGAAGATGACGAATATACTATAATAGTTTATACTTAACATAAGAAAAAGGCAGCAGAAATTTCTAAGACGCGGAATTAGAAAAGAGTTGTTGGCGAATCTGATACTCACAAGGCCAATAGAGGGAAAGAGGGACAAGGGAATGCAAAGCATGGCGTATATAACGGGCTTAAGCAAGTGGATGACAGAACAGGGTTTGGGAGAAGTAGCAAAAGGACAAAACCTATTGAGAATTACAAGAGGTAGTGGGGAAGTGGAGACCCATGATCTCCTACGTCTTGAAGGCACATAAAAGAATTCACATCCTGCCAGCGAAGTTGTGATAAGAAGATACAAAATGTGCTCGGCCCGGTTGCTAAGATCAAAGTGTAGTACGCTGCCTTTGTGAGCTTCCGAGTCGGCGTCTGTCGAACTCTCTGCATTAGCAGAGAGGAACCCGGACAAAGCTTTGCCGAAGGGCAAGGTTTTGTCCGGGGAGATAGACAGGGCCTGAACCCGTCTAGGCGGGTTCAAAGGCTATATTTTTGGCCGAGCCTACGGGATCGGAGATACCCACATTAAACCGGCCTTGTGCCACATTCGGTCCTCGTGGGTGGATTGATAAATACCGTGACAAGAAGATACAATATCTTCTCGGGCTTTTCGCTGGGATCAAAGTGTTGTATCTGTTCTGATTCTCTTAATTTGATTTTCTCTTTCTATTTCTGTCTTCTTTCATTTTTGCTTTGATTTTCTCACTGGAACCAAATATCGTCTTTTCCCCTCTTTCGACGCGAACAAAACGGAATAGTCCAGTTTATGAGGAATCAGCAGGACGTAACGGTCGTGCGGAATAAAGATGGCTAGGACATGCACAGTTTTAATAGGATAATATTTTTTAAGCTCAAATATTTAAGATGGCAAGAGGAGAATCTTATCTGTTGCAGTGAACTTATTCATTTCTTAAATATTATAATACATAACATTCAAAAAAGAAAGCAGTGACATTGTACCTTTTTACGGGTACTACTACTTATGATGATTATTTATATCACTGCAGTCTTTTTAATATTGACTATAGAATAACTGATATTTTGTGATATTGCAAGTGTGGGTTATGAAATTATGAGGTATTAATTTCCTAAGAGGTTCTTACATCACTCTTTCTTTGATCATACATTGCGGCATGTAAATATTCGTTATCTTTATGACCGATTGGCTTAATCGTTTATTTAGACTTTTGCTTTTCCGTGTCTTCAGTGATGTTCACATACGCCCTGTGGTTATTTCAGTAATGCACAAAATGGCTGACAATCGATAGTTGGATTAAAAACAAATTTGGCGATCAATAAATCGAAAAAAAATATGAAATAATCGAATGCTGGGAAAATATGACAGGATAGCAAAAACGAAAGAAATAATGAGCTAGCAATTATTAAAACAACAATAATAAAATGACAACAATAATATAACTTAAATTATACACAACAATATTGTACTCATACATACACAGACGGAAGAGCATACACAGTTACAATCTTTTAAATTTAACAGGTTTATGCATTTGTAGAAATAAGATGACGGTATATTATATGCATGTATATATTCGCATTTGCCTATAAATAATAGGTTCTTGGGTATGACGATAAACTGAATCCGGCATCGGTTAGGTGGATCTCCATAGCCTGGGAAGGTAGTTTACCTAGGGGAAGGAAAACTCTTATTTCAAACCACTGCTGCCTTGCGGGTATATCCAGTCACAGAAAAGGCTTCAGGAAAACATCCGGAGATGGAGTCCCTAAGACAGTTCACCTTTGTTTCCAACCCGTTCTGGTGACGGCACGAGTCCTAAACTGTAGCGACTATGTTGTTCCTTTGGTCTCACCGATGAAGTAATCAGGGGGATGTGCTATATGAGCAAGAACATGTCCTCCATATCACATCGCCTAGGCTTTCATCAAAATACACCACACTGCACAAAAAGATCTTGCACTACACCCGGAGAGGACACTCCAGCTTCTCCTTTGGCGTCGACACAACACGGAGAACTGTAGTTACCGGTTATAAGCTACCACTAGATTAGCGTAGTGCACAGCGCCAGGGGGCGATCTCGTTCGCATCTCATTGGACAGCTACCGCCCTTCTCATGCTGGACAGCACCCAGACAGTAAGGGGTTGCCCTGCCATGTTTTGCATTCTTTATTGGGTGCATGGAAATTTGGAGACATCCGACAAGCAAACTGCAACCTTCGCACCAGGCAACAGCAAGAATTCTCAAAAGAAATCAGCTTTAAAATTGGGCTATTGGAACGTCCGAACTATGCTGATCAGCCTCTCTGATGACAGGACATTAGCGACACCAGGAAAACTGCCGTCACCAAGGGCGAGCTCAAGTGTTTTCATGTGGACATTACCACTCTCCAGGAAACAAGTCTGAATCTGGATCACTGAAGGAGGGACTCATTCTTCTGACAGAGCAAGATCTGCGACGAACCACGCCAAGAAGGAGTGGGCTTCACAGTGATGAACAGTCTGCGGAATACGGTAGAACAAGGTAGAAACGGTTCCAAGAGATTCCTCACCCTCCACCTGAATACTGTCTCCCTCGTCAGCGTGTATGCCCCAACACTCTCTGCTACATCGGACACCAAATACGAGTTATATGACAAGCTGGCAGGCATCATCCGCAGTATCCCCATCAAGGAAATAATTGTTCCCATGTACGACTTCAATGCCAGAGTGAGTGCTGATCATGACTCTTGGCCTTCTTGCCTTAGACATTTTGGCGTCGGCAAGATAAACGACAACGGCTAGAGAATGATCGAGTTATGCACTTAACTCAATTTGTACATAGCCAAACTCCTTCTTCAGGACCAAGCCCCAGCACAAGTTGCCATGGAGACATCCACACTCAAAGCACTGCACCAGCTGGATCTCATTCTGGTCAGACTAACCGACATTAAAAACGTGTATGAAGAACGTTTTTACCACAGCGCGGATTGCGATACAAACCACTTCTTGATGTGTTGCAAGTTCAATCTCCAGATCAAGAGGTTCAATCGGGGCAAGAAGCATTGGTATCCTCGCATTGATGTCAGCAAGATCAGCCAGTCAGACCTTTTTCAACTGTTTGCCGAGAAGTTTGAGAACAAGCGGGTAACCTCCCAGACCGGAGACTCTGCCACGGAGAAGTAGGCGACATTGCAGGTCACCATGCATCGCAGTGCCTTAGCCACCTTTGGGAGAAATGCCTCAAAGTCATATGACTGGTTTGAGGCAAAGTCCGCCGAAATGGCTCCTATCATTATGGGCAAATGCGCAGCACTTGCAGAAAAAAAGTAATCACCCAGCAAGAGAAACCTGAAGATCCTCTGGGCTGCCAGGATCAAAGCTGATCAAACTGCCTGATTCTGCGTTGATGAGTTCTGGATAGAATTTAGGGAAACCATCCAGACAGTAACAGTTAGAGGGAACATTAGAGGGATTCAGTGCAGAACAAGACAGCTACCCTCAAATCTACCCCCGGTAGACAGGGGGCAACAGATGGAGAGAAGGGTGGAACACTATTTTGAACTCTACTCCAGGCAGAATGAGTGCCTGTCGGTAATGGAGGACCTCGAAATCGAACCTACAAGAGAAGAGCTTAGCAAGGCCATTGACAGCGTCGCCTCAGCGAAATTTTCTGGCGTTGCCGGGATCCGCCCTGACTTGATCAGGCACTGCAAGACTAACATACTGCTTCCATTGCACGAGGTCCTCTACTAGCACTCGAAAGAATGGGCTGTACCTCAGGATATGAGAGATGCCAAGATAGTCACCCACTAAAAAACAAGAGTGAGTGAAGCAACTGCAAAAACTACAGAATGATCTCGCTATCCAGAGTTGTGGGCAAAATCTTCGCTTGGGTCATCTTGTTCCGCCTGCAGAATCTCTCCGAACGTGATTTGCAGTATTTTTTCAGAGCTGAAAGATCAATGGTGGAAACGTTGTTCTCCCTCCGCCAGCTCTAGGAGAAGTGCAGAGAACAGCATTTATCGATCTCACCAAGACGTTCGATCTCGTCAGCAGAGAAGGTCTTTTCAGAATTCTGCCCACGATTGGCTGCTCACCCAAGCTGTCGAGTTTGATTGGGTATTTCCACAGCGATTTGCAAGGGACTGTGAAGTGCAATGGCAGTACCTCTGAGCCCTTCAATATCTGCAGTGGGGTCAAACATGGCTGCTTCCTATCTCCGACTCTCATCGTGATTTACTTCACTCTGCTTCTGAAAGGATGAATTCAAGGGAATTACCGTGCGGAGATTGCGGGCTGTTCAATCTCGCCTGCCTCAGAGCCAGGACCAAAGTCCTTGAGGCTCTTGTCAGATACATGTTCTTTCCCGACGATGCAGTGGTAGCGACTCATATCGAGTGTGAAGTTCAGTAACTGATGAACCGTTTCTCCCAGGCCTGAAGAGACTTAGGGCTGACCATCAGCATGAAAAAGACATACATCGTGGGACAGCGTACCGTACCGAAACAACACCAGCCATCACCACTGTTGACTATGAGCTTGATGCGGTCCATCAGTTCACGTACCTTGGCTCCACCATCACTGACAATCTCTCCTTAGACTCAGAAATTGAAAAGAGAATCGGGAAGGTAGCTACAACTATTGCGCGCGTCATAAAACGTGTGTAGACCAAACCAAAGCTGTCGGTGAAGGCAGTGTATAACACCTGCGTTATTAGCACACTGCTATATGACAGCGAGGCATGGACCACGTACCCCTAGGCAAGAAAGGCCTCTGAACACCCTTCACATGAGAAGCATCCGCCGTGGGAACAGCGTGGCAAGATAAGGCGTCAAACACTGAGGTCATGTCACGAGCAGGTTAGCCCAGCATGATCACACTGCTCAGACTGCGCAGACTACGTTGGTTAGGCCACGTGCACCGCATGCCAGACGGCCGCATCCCCAAACTGCTCAAGTCAGGGGAGGTGAAGCTGACACAAGTCGCAACGGAAAGGCGGGCCCGCAAAAAGACAAGTGACATCTACAACAGACCAGATTATATGTCGCTATATCAGGTCTGGTTTATTACCTCTCCGTCACCGAGGCTTCGGTCAAACCGTATATATATATATATATATATATATATATATATATATATATATATATATATATATATACTGAATCTCACCACGGTTGATTTGGCAAGAAGGAGATTTTTTATATAACTGGTCTGGAGAGGGACGATCCCAGTATGTTGCACCTTTGGAAAGTGTGTGAAAAAGATACCACGGGTTGACCCAAGCCTTATGAGTGAAATTGTGTAGACGCAACACGGGGCCTGTCGATAGCTGTGCTAACACGAAGTCACAAGTCATCGTGACCGAGGATTTGAGTGGGTTGAACTTGTTCAGAGTGTTTATATATATATGCTAATGTTAAATGTTTATATATATATACTAATGTTAAACAAGTGGATTTTCTAGACGTCACCCTAGACCTTGCTAACAACACTTTCCAACGATATGTGAAGGTTAATCCCAACCCAATATACGTGCTTTCAAATTCCAACCATCCCTCTTCAGTTATCAAACACATACCCTCTTCCATTGGATTTAGAATTAGCACTAACTCTTCTAAGTTGTTTTTAATAAACATCGTGATTTTTACAATTCTGCACTCAAAAATAGTGGATACAAAGATACCACTATTCAATATAAAAACCCTGTTAATTACAACCATAATAAGAAGAGAAGATCTAGAAAGATCATCTGGTTCACTCCCTCTTTAAATATAATGGTTAAAACTAAATTTGGTCGTATGTTTCTAAACCTCATCAAGAAACATTTCCCTATCCCTGAAACTAACCCACTTAGTAAAATATTTAATCCTAATACCTAAGCTATAGTTGTGCAGATAAACTAGAGAAAATAATTAAAAAACATAACAACATAGTCTTTAACAAGTATAGGGGCTCAAAAAGCTTGATTACTCAAAAGGTTACTAACAGGAATACTGAATATAATAACACGAATAACAACTTATGTAATTGTAGGAAACATTGTCCACTACAAAATAACTGTAGGATTAGTTCTGTAGTCTATCTTAGTACAATCTCAACTATTGAAAATATAAAGAAATTTTACATTGGTAGCACCATGAAAACATTCAAGGAACGCTGGCGGGGCATATGCAATCTTTTAATAAGAGTGACTATAGGTACATGACTTCATTATCCAAGTATTTTTGAAATCTAAAAGAAAAGAACAAAACACGTACGGTTAAATAGGCATTGATTAAGAAAGCCCGGACATGTAACTCCCAATATTCCCCAATTTACCTATGTCTTAACGAAAAATTTGAAATTATTAGATTTAAAAACAACGATCTCTTAAATCAAAGATATGAACTAACTGTTAATTGTAAACACCGTTATAAATTTAACTTATTATAGTGGTCGTATACTTTAAATAATAATGATATGTCGTTGTAAGTTTAATAGATTATAACTTTTGTTGTCTGATGGTCATTCTGACGATATGAATGTGTATTGTATAACTACATAGTGTTATTCGCTTTTGTGTATGTGTGTGTATATATGCATTTGTGTGTAGTTATGTGTGTTTGTACTGCGGAATGTGTATGTTTGTATATTAGTGCATTTACATGTTGGTAGATTTTGTATATATATGTATGTGTGTGTATGTGTGTGTATATATATATATATATATATATATATATATATATATATATATGTCAAAATACATGACAACAAACTAGGGTTATATTAAATATTTAATGCTTTAATGTTGGATTAGATAAAAATAGAATTTATTCTAACTAATAAATATTAAATTATACGATAAAGTTTGTAATCAAAAAATAAAAATTACGCATTTAAAAATTTAAATTTAACCTCTATTAAGTTTAAAATTTTAAAATTACTGAGGAAATAAGATAAATACATACGTTATTCTATTTATTTATTTTTTTATTGAAATTAAGTTGGAATAAACGTTAAGTTCAAATGTTGCTATGAACTTCATGACAACATGGATACATTTAAAGCATAAACAGAGGCAGCGGAGGATGACATCTTGCAAAGGACAATACATACACAATCAGATTATAATACATACGCATGCAGACGTATTTAGATATATACAGACACACACAAAAGTGACGAAACAGGAATATCTCCACGATCGTTTATAAAAAAACAAATAAAAAACCTAGATAAACAATTATATTTGCTTTACTCAATATTGAGCACTCTTTTAAGAATAGTTATTGTTGGTTATTGGAATTTATTCCGTAACATATATATATATATATATATATATATATATATATATATATATATATATATATATATATATATGTATGTCATCTACTTTCTTATCCATGAATTTCATTCATTTGTGAATATTAATACCATGGATCAATCAATATCCATTGAAATGTTCAGAGCAGAAATCGCCTCAGTGATGCATTGCAATAGTGTTCTTTGTTTATTCGTATAAACATCGACATCCGCTTGCGTTCACGCGATCAAAGAGACACACATATGCCCTGTGGTTACAACTGTTATATGCAACGTGGCTGACAAGTGAATGCTGGATTAACTTTTGATTTGTCGATCGATATATCGAATTAAAAAAAAAATGAATCCATCAGAACAGTAGAAACACCGAGAAAAATATTAAACTTTTAGAATAGTATCAACAAGATTGAACATTCACAAGACACACAGACACGGACGCACACACTACCGATATGCATATATATACCAGCAAGTCAACATTAAAAGACGTAATACTCTAAACTAATTTTAAAAGAAAAAATAAATCTCTTGCTACAGCGAAAAAAAAGAAAAAGAAAATGGCCGTTTAAGTATTCTTTCACGTGACTCCAAAGATCATCCTGTAGCCGTTCATCTGACTTTCTTAGTTGTAGAATATTAACAGGAAGGATTATACCCTTCTATGAACAGTCACGTCCATGGTAAACTATCGGCAACACGATGACGCTCATAACATGCGACATATTTTATAGTTAAAATATTTTTTAATTAATAAATCTCTTATAAAAAAAAAGTTATCAGGAACAGTGATTGGTACCTTAGTCTTACATTATTGTACTTAGATATGATTAGTAATCGCTACTATTACGCACGATTCCAAAAAAGGGTTCTGGTTACCGAAAACTGATATTTTAGCGATTTCAAATATACCTATACATAGATTATAGCCTTTTATCAAAGTTTACGGCTTTTCATACATTTTTCTCCTCATTATACTTGAACCGCTATCTCATAGACAAAATTTACAAGCCTGACGCTACACTATCGCTATTTCCATAAAAAAAAAACAAAAAAAAAACATTTACGACAACGACTCCAGTAACCCATTAAAGTCGCAGAGGTGGTACTTGTGCTGCTGTAGCAATAATAGTGTGTCTTGCGCAAAATATAATTATTTGACATTGGAACTGTTGTTCAAATTTTGTTGTCATCATCACGACGTTTCCGCTTTTCTTCCCACCGGTCTTCATCAGAGAATATGGAACTGAAAACTTTCCTTTATATACGGGGATGTATTATTCTCACTTCCGCTGAACAGGTCTACGAGTATATCCCCAAAACTAAAATAATCTATTAAATTTGGTCTTCAGTGATTTTCAAAGAATTTTCAATAATGTCTTTACAAAAAGTAGTTTACCTTGGCTGTTATACACCCTTGTGCAAATTAATTGAAAAGAAAATATAATTCAGTTATTATTTACTTTTTTGTATTTTTCTAATGAAACATGACCCAGTGCACAAGTTATTACTTCGTATGTCCATTCCACGATGTCGTTCCTTGCAGATTCTCAATAGGATTTAAATCAGGAGAGTTTCCGGCCAGTCTACAGTACTTTGATTTGCTCTGTTAAAATTAACCAGTGTGCTTTTGCGGCGAGCAATTTTCGTACGTTTCCATGGATTAACCTCCATCGCAGACAATGGCCGTAGCGCAACAAATCGACAGTCTGTCAATAGTGTGGGCGTGATAAAAATCTGATGCAATCACGGATGACGCAATATTTTTCAAGGCCAAACAAATTTCATCATACACCCTGAAAAGAGATTCATATTAGTGCACACCACTGCAAATGAGCTAATCTGAGGAACAAATAGAAATCGATTACACCCTGTCACTCCAATGGCTCTAAAATTGACCGTATTGGGAAAGAAAGAAAACTAAACCGGTTGTTTCAATTACTTTAATCAAGAATGTATTATTTGCATTTCCGTTGATCATATCTACGAATATCTCCCAAACACTAAAACAAAGTATTAAACACCCATAATGGTTAACATTTTGTTCAGCACTCTATGAGAAAATACACAGAGGATTGAATTTTATGTGAAACCCCAAATTTCTTAGATTGAAATCTTCCATGCGATCGAAGAAATCAGAAATACAACTTATGAACTACGCTATCTAAAAACATATCACAACATTTTGTTAAATTAAAAATATATAACAGAAACTAAAATATATAAATTCTATCTCACTTTCACACACAAACACACACACACAAACACACACATATATACATTAGCAGCCATAATATAAGGAACGGAAACAACAAAGACATAAAGATGTGTATTACTTAAAAAGTAATGCATGATTAGCAATGAAATTTTTAGCGAATAAAGATTAGGGTGTAATGCATAAATATTATACAAAGTTACAAAAATTTACTAAATAGTTTTTTTTTTTGTTTTTTTGTATAATATTTATGTATTGTTGTTTCCGTTCCATATATTATGGCCGCTACTGTATATTCAGTTGCATGGATATGAGTTTGTGACCCTGGATTTCACGCATTTGTCGATCATCAGACCAATGTCATATCGTTTATATGGGTTTGTTTTAGTGAACTAAAATGTGCACACCTGTATATATGTGTATGTGCGTGAGTCATCCCAAACGGATAAAGAGGAAAATTCCCCCTTCCACCACCAAACATAATCAAACACAAATAAGCAGAAATAGATTCAATTTAAAAAAAAAAATCAACCAGTTTCTCTGATGATCGCAAAAGCGTAAACGCTAGGGCCAAAAACTCATCTCCATAGAACTAAATATGTTAGCTCTATCATTGATATTGAGCACTTTTCAATAAGTACTGCGAATATAAATTAGTGTATATATATATATATATATATATATATATATATATATATATATATATATATATATATTGACCTGACGATTGCGTCTAGCATGAAACAAACTGTCGCCTCTGTGTTGACTTCGGTGTTCACTTTTATATTTACACACGCTTTATATATCTGATATTGAGCACTTTATCCCATAAATATAGCACACCTTAAGACTATATATATGTGTGTGTGTGTATCCATATATATATATATATATATATATATATATATATATATATATATATATATATATATGTATGTATGTATGTATGTATGTATGTAAAAGCAAGTGTGAGAAAGAACATGTGGAGTAAAAATCCACTGTTGGTAGCATTCACTTTTAAAAAGTGCTCAACACAAAATAGAGCAATATGCATGTTATCTAAAAAAAATTGAGATCCATTTTAAAGCATTTATCTTGAAAAAAACTAATTCTTGCTCCATTAAAGTGAGTAGTTTAGGTATTGAATATCATAAGTTTATTATGGGACTGATTTCACAAGTGTTCAATATGTGCACCCATTGTGACACGGCACACGTCAAGGCGGTAGATAAGCTCTTGTCAAACACGCTGTAGCATGCCTCCTGTAACATTATCCAGTGCGAAAGTGATTCTCTGCTTGAGTTCCTCAATGCCAATAGAAAGAGGAGGAATATAGACCAGTCCCTTCACATATCCCCTTAAAAGGAAATCATCGGTGATAAATCCGGTAACCGCGGCAGCTATTTCATCGAAAAACTGTCTTAATCTCCACCACGACTGACTGATCTCTCTGGCAGATTATCATTCAGATAACAAAAAATGAAACGTTAAATGTAAAATCTTGATCTGTATCTATTTATTCTATGAAAATTTGAGGCGAAAATTTGAAGAATTGTCATAATTATTGGCCTGCCAATTGATGTCAAATTTTTGGGGACATCTTTTATTATTATTGTTTTTAGTTCCTTTGATTTCTGGCGTGTACACATTTCTTTCTGGGTCTCGCCCAGAGACATGAGAGTAGAAATGGCATCATGACACTTTCTACTGATAAAAAAAACATGAAATAAATTACATAGATAAAGCCTTCGTAAAGTTGGGGCTGAACTTGTGTGAACAATTTTTTTAATATTTCTTTCAGGCATGGGCTTCCAGGAATCCCTTCAATTAGTCTACTGGAATCTTTTCCAACAAATCTTAGGGCTCCACCTACAACAGGGAATGTTGATGTTCCCATGTGCCACATTTTTGAGATTTCGATTTCAAGGTCCTTGTATTTTGATAGCTTTTTTAAATACCTTCAAAGATACATTGCAGTCTGCATGGACTGCCATATCAATAAGGATGCAGTTTTTTGTTTGTGGTCTTTAATAACAATGTCTGGGCGGTTAGCCTTGATTGTTCTGTCAGTGTGTATTGTGTAGTCCCATAGAATTGTAACAGGTCCCATCTACGTAGACTGGTCTGGGCGGTGTCATATAAATTTCTTTCAGTTTCCTTTCCTTCCCGTAGAAGTTACAAATTTTCAAGGGCAGATATTGGCCCACTCTGTTTTGCCGGGTTATTATTATTATTATTATTATTATTATTATTATTATTATTATTATAGGACACACAAAAGCTTTAATGTATCAATATTCTGATTGTACTTCTTCAGGCGATGGTAAATAATTAGTGATTAAATGATTTTTAAGGAAATTTAAAAACAAAGTATTACCTCTTTTCCGAAAGTTAAAACGGGGAAAATAATGTCCGAATTAATATTAGACTTGTGGGTATGACTTGATTCACCCAATAAATGTCAGATCTACGCTAAATTGAAAAGTAAGCACAGAGGGTGGAGGTGGGTGAGTTATCTTTTCATGTCAGGATAAACTGGGACATAGATATGTCATTATTGATGATGGCGGAAAACATACAAAGTACAAATATTTTAAAAATGTTTTATCATAATCCCTTAAAACAGAAGATGAAACAGAACTAATGCTTTTAATTTAATTATATAATTAAATTTGAAGATTTTGAAACATGGTAATTCTTGTGTAGCGAAGGAACCTTATTTTAAAATTTAACTTTAACACCGGATTATATATCTAACTGTTCTTTCTTTTCGCTATCATATATATATATATATATATATATATATATATATATATATATATATATATATATATTCAACCTTGGCAGCGCACTGCAGCTGTCTGGGTATCCAATATGGCAGTCAAAACAAAACAAAGTACAACAATTTTTATCTTGGGTCTTGGAATGTACGCACACTTCAAGATAATGACTCATTTCCAGAGCGAAAAACAGCCCTCATCTCTCTTGAACTGAAAAAATACGAAATTGGAATTGCCGCTCTTAGCGAAACTCGACTAGCAGGCGTGTCACAGATGACTGAAGTGAAGAGTGGGTACGACTTTTTCTGGAGTGGTAGAAAAGACACTGAACCTCGGCAGTCAGGTGTAGGTTTTGCCATAAAGTCTTCCCTAGTTCGCAACCTGTCGTCGCTACCCAAAGCTGTATCAGATAGAATCATGACACTGACTTTAGAGTTGGAGCGTAGCACACATGCAGTTCTTGTATGTTGCTACGCCCCAACTTTAAATAGTCCTGAGCAAGACAAGGATGAGTTTTACAACCAACTTCGAGGTGTAGTATCTGGCATTCAGTATAAGGATAAAATCATCCACATGGGTGATTTTAACGCTAGGGTTGGAAATGATCGTCAGTCATGGCAAGGCGTTTTAGGTTCCCATGGTATTGGGTCTATGAATGCAAATGTACTCCGCCTGCTTTCTTTCTGTGAGGAATATGGCTTATGCATAACAAATACTTGGTTTCAGCAGAAAAATAGTCATAAAACAACATGGATGCATCCGCGATCGAAAGACTGGCACTTGATAGATTATGTGATTATAAAAAAACGAGATTCGAATGACTTCAGTTTGACAGGGTCTTTTCACACCACATGTCACCTCTCGGATCATGCCCTACTTCGAGGTAAAGTGACACTGCATCTATCTCACAGAAGGGTGAAGAAGTGCCATGTGCCGAAGCGCATAAACACACTTCCCCCTTAAATATGTCGAACAACAGTCAAGACTTGCAGAAAGCATGGACGCAGCACTTAACTCAGCTGACATTACTTCTGACATTGAATCATCCTGGAAGGCTTTGCGTGCGGCTACGCATACCACATCTCTTGAGATACTGGGTCTGTCTATTCGTAAGCACCAGGATTGGTTTGATGACAACAATAATGAAGTACAGGGGCTAATTCAAAAAATGCACAGTTCTCATAAGACATGGATAGAAGACAAGAAATCTTCCGAGAAAAAGAAGGCATGCACTAGTTGTAAATCTCAAGTTCACAAAGCCCTAAGAAGTATGAAAGAGGCGTGGTTGTCCAAACAGGCGACTTCCCTCCAGAAAGCGTTTGATAGAAAGGATTCAAAGGCATTTTATGATGGTATGAAGAAAGTGTTTGGTCCCCAAGAAAATGGTGTTTCTCCCGTTTTCTCCACCGAAGGTGACCTTTTGACGGACAAGAAGGATATCCTGAAAAGATGGAAAGAACACTTTGATTCCGTCTTGAACAATGCCTCATCCACCAATGAGGATGTGATTGCTTCATTATGTCAGCGACCTGAAATCCCGGAACTCTCGTTTGAACCGACATTGCAGGAAGTTTTAAAGGCTATTAAGCAAATTCTGGTTGGAAAAGCACCGGGCAAAGATGCTATCCCACCAGAAATTTTCAAATATGGAGGGTCAACACTTGCTAAGAAACTTTTACATTTCTTTATTGAGATTTGGAGACAAGGAATGGTCCCACAGGACTTCAAGGGCGCATCCATTCACCATCTGTTCAAAAATAAAGGGAACAAAAAGATATGCGACAACCACCGGGAAATTTCTCTTTTGTCTATAGCTGGAAAGATTTTGGACAGACTGATTTTGAACCGAATAATAACTCATGTAATTGATGACATCTACCCTGAATCACAGTGTGGCTTTCGTGCAGGTCGCGGCACCATTGATATGATTTTCTCCTTACGACAGGTTGCTGAGAAAGTTCATGAGAAGAATCAAGAGTTGTATATGGTGTTCGTTGACCTCACGAAGTCATTTGACACAGTGAACCGTGCTGCCCTGTGGAAGGTTTTGAGGAAATTGGGAATACCGGAAAATATGTTAACGGTCATTGTCTCTTTCCATGATGTGATGAAGGCTGAGGTGGTGTCAAATGGTGAAACATCAGATTGCTTTTCTGTGACGAATGGCACAAAGCAAGGTTGTGTTATGGCCCCTGTTCTTTTTGCCCTCTACTTTTCTGTCATGCTGAAATATGCATTTGCAGGAGTGGAAGATGGCGTTAAACTTCAGTTTAGAACAAGTGGGGGCCTTTTCAATCACGAGAGATTCAAAGCCAAAACTCTGACAAGGATCAGCATAATCCGTGATCTTCTGTTTGGAGATGATGCTGCGCTGGTAGCAACTTCTTTTGAAGAAGCTCAACGCCTGATGGACAAGATCTCTGCTGCTTGCAAATCATTCGGTCTTACTATCAGCATCTCAAAAACAGAAGTTGTTCACCAGCCTGCACCTACATCCAAGCAAGTGCGAGGCGTGAAACAAAACCCTCCTGCTCACAGGTTCCCTGATATACCGATTCGTGTTGACGAAAATGACCTCAAGTATGTGAAGAATTTCAACTACCTAGGCAGTAAAGTGAATGCAAGTGGAACTCTGGATGACGAAATTGTGAATAGAATTGCAAAAGAAGCTAACGCGTTTGGAAAACTACGTCACCGTCTTGGGAATGACAGGGGTATTCGTCTTGCGACAAAAATCCACGTGTACAAAGCAGTTGTCCTCACTACTCTTTTGTATGGATCAGAGGCCTGGACCCTGTATCGTAAGCAGATTCAGCAATTAGATGTCTTTCACAAAGGATGTCTCCGAGCAATCTGTTGACTAACCCTGCAGGACAAAAAATCCAATGCCGACCTTCTAACGATGTGTAACGTTGACGGAATTGAGAGCTTCATCATGAGGGCACAGTTACGATGGGCCGGTCATGTTGTACGGATGCAAGATGATAGAATTCCAAAGATTCTCATCTACAGCCAGCTTGAAGGTGGTCAATGGAATGTTGGTCGACCCTTGCTCAGGTTTAAAGATAAGCTGAAAAGTAACCTTGCAGCTGCAAATATTGCACACACTGATTTGGAGAATACTGCCTTGTATCGCAAAGCTTGGAAAAGTGCAACTTGCACTGGATCAAGAATTTTTCGGCGGCAAACATTGTTAAGCTCCGTGAAGCAAGAGAAAGAAAAAAAGCCTCAGAGGGTGCCAGAGAAGTGCTCCCTCTTTGCTCACACCCTTGCCCAATCTGTGGTTTTCTTTGTAAGTCATTGGCAGGTCTGAAATGTCACTCTGGATCCAAACATAAAGGTCATTAAAAAGTTGTCGGAACCTCATACGTCGAAGTCGACGGGAGAGTCCATCATATATGAGGAATAAGAGAGAGAGAGAGAATGATTGATTTCTTATCTACGGCATATAAAATCTTTGCAGGTTATTTAAATACAGACAATATTTTAAGATTTTAAGAAAATCTTGAGATAGTAATGCTTTAGTGAAACAAGTTTTACTAATAAAACCATAGCTGTTTGAGAAGATGTATATTAAATTAATTGAAATTCGGCTCTCTGATTAATTCCGAGCCATTATCCATTACACAACATGCACATCCACGCTTACAGCACCTGGAATTCCCAAGTTGTCACCCATGTAGGTACTGACTAACTTCGACGTTGCTTAAATGCGGTGATGATATTTGAACGTGACTTGGCCGTAAGTCGTATTAACAAATAGGATACTTCTTATCGCCACTGTTGAATACTTATATCATCTCCATAGGCCGCTTCATAATCACTATATTGAATTCGGGATGGAAAACGCAATCTATAGAGTCATAACTTGAAAGAAGGTTTCTGCTGAATGGGAAAAGGGGTGTTTTACTGTTGTTGTCACAAATTACTAATAAATTACTAATAGTAAATAGTTGATACCTATATCTACTAAACACACATTTTGTAGGATTGTGTAAAAAAAAAGTTTTGTTAAATCTATATTACAGAACATACACCCTTATGCATATTAATTGAAACAACAGCCTTAGTTTCCTTTCTTTCACCATACGGACAGATTTAGACCAACTCGAGTGACAGGGTGTAACTGATTTCTCGCTCTCCTCAGATTACGTCATTTGCAGTGTCGTGCAGTAATATAAATCTATTTTCGGCATGTATGATGAAACTTGTTTGGTTTGAAAAATATTGCTTCATCCATGAGTGCATCAGATTTTAATCACTACCAGACCCTACTGTCTTGACTGTCAATTGTCCTACGGTCATTCTCTCCGATGGATGCTACTCCAAGGAAGCTTATGAAACTTGTAACGCAGCACGAACACAATGGCAAACCTTAGCAGTGAGCAAATGGTAAGTACTATAGATTGGTTCCGAAACTCCCCTGATTTCAATCCAATCGAGAATCTGTAGTCAATCTGCAAAGAAAGACTTTGTGAAATTGACAAATGAAGTACTAACATGTGCGGATGTGTGTGGGAGTCTCAAAAAAGGCAAATCTTAAGAGTTAGAAAAGGATAGGAAGTTGTGGAGAGCTGTGAACAAAAGAACGGATAGAAGCTCATGAATGATCTTGGCAAATAAAAATGAATTTTATTAATTATCATTTTTATTCCTACTTTTTTTTAAAAATAAGTGATCTGCTTTTTCTGTAAATTGTAGTCAGCAGAGGAAAAAGACATTTCTATGAAAAAGGGGGCTTGAAAAGCCTGATACTCACGGGAATAGATTGAGGGAACGAGGGACAGAGTAAAGCAAAGCGTAACATACTCGATGAGGTTGAGAAACTGGATGGCGAAACAGTGTTTGGGGGAAATAATAAAAAGACAAAACATTAAGATCTACAAGGGATAGGAAGATGTGGAAGACCATGATCGCCTAGGTCTTGAAGGAACACGTCACATAAAAGATTCTTCTATACATATTTATTCAACTTCAAAGTACAGATTGAGGGAAGGAGGGCCAGAAGAAAGGAAGATGTGGGAGGTCATGATCGCATATAAAAGAAGAAGGCTCGTAAGATGTAACATACTTGATGAGTGTGAGAAAATGGATGACAGAACAGCATTTGGGAGAAATAAGAAAACGACAAAACTTATTAAGAGCTACAAGGGATAGGAAGATGTAGAGGGCCATGAACGTCTACGCTCTGAAGGAATACGTCACATAAAAGACTCTTCTATAGATATTTATTCAACTTCAAAGGACATATTGAAGGAAAGGGGGAGAGAAGACTCGCAAGATGTAACATACTTGATGAGATTGCGTAAATGGATGGTAGAACAGTCTTTGGGAGAAATAAGAAAAAGACAAAAGGTATTAAGAGCTACAATGAAGATGTGAAGGGCCATGAAGGCCTACGCACTGGAGGGATTCGTCACATAAAATACTCTTTTTCAAATACTTATTCAACTTCAAAGTACAGATCGAGGGAAAGAGTGACAGAAGAAAGCAAGGCGTAACATACTTGATCAGGTTGGAAAATGGATGGTAGAACAGGGTTTGGCAGAAAAAACAAAAAGACAAAAACTATTAAGAGCTACAAGGGATAGGAATATGTGGAGAGTCATGATTTGACTTGACTTGAGCAGCTTGAGTAAATGGATGCTTTAGGAGAAATAAGAAAAAAGTGCCACAGAGGATATGAAGATGTAGATGACCATGATCGCCGAGGCCCTGAAGAGAATACTTTGCTTAACTATTTGAAATCATATTTTACTACTCCAGTGGTAATTATAAATTTCCTCATTCAATCGGCGACCAATTTGTATTTCATTGATGCACGTCATTGAAGATAGTATGCATTATTTCGGAGAAAGTAAAAATAGATTTGAAAAGTTGGTTTAGTATATGATAATGGTAATATTAAAATATTTGGCATTCAATAACCAAGCAGCCACGAATGGTTTCTCTTTAGGGAAACTGGTTTCTCAAGACAAGTATCTGTAATCACACATTTCAATATCGACAGGAGTTTTCTTTCTTTCTATTTGAAGTGGGGTGAAATGTCAATATCTTGATTATGCCATAATTTTTTCTCTTCGAGTTACATGTGCTATCCATTTGAGTTCTTGCTGCTGTTGGACGTCCTTAAGTGATGTGATATCTGTCAGTTGCTACAGTTCTTTGTGATTATGTAGCGCCAGACCACAATATTCAATGCTTTATTCGCTCAGATCCTTTTTCCGCATTGTTCTTAGGAAGAGGTTATATACAGCAAAACAAAATTATTTATCATCACGCTAAAAATAACCAGATATTGGAAAGAATTAAGGAAAAACCTAAAAACACAAACCTTTTTTGCTTATGTGATTGCGTACTTAAAACCTTATACAAAATATTGATAGGAATTTGATTTTTTTATGGTTGTAAAAATATCTGTTTATGATAGAGATGTTCGTTAGGCGAATCCTCATCGGATAGAAAGCTGATCTTAAAAGTGACATAAAATCTTCTGGTAACTGGGGCAAGGAATGGATTATTAATTTCAGCGACTCCAAAACGAAACTGCTTTCCATTAATCATCTGAGAGAACGTTTTCTGGATTCCGTCAGTATGTCTGATGCTAACCTCCAGAAAAGTGACGCGTTACGCTATTTTGGGCAAACGTTTTCTACTGGCATGAATTGGAAAGATTATATTGAATCAGATATTCTGCTAGAAAAGCTAGTTCACTGTGTCGTACAAGGCAATATTTCTCGCCAGAATCTATCTTACATATTTATAAGTTTATTTTTCGTTCATGCTTCGAATATTACTACCCCGTATGGCCTTGTGCACCTGCTATATATGTGGAGATTCTTGATAAAAACCAAAGAAGAAACTGCAATGTAATTTGTTATGAGTTGCCATCTTGGCTTCCCTTTCCGACCACCAGTATCTCTGTGTATTTTCTGTAAATACTGGTAATTTTGCTGATGAATTTTCTTCTATGGTATCTAGACCTTATCAATTTAAGCGCAATAACAGATCAACGGAAAAGGCTTCTCATTTTATAGCTGAAATGGCTAGATGTAAATAGTGTACATAATACCTCATCTCAGAAATATACACAGATCAGGCGTTTTTTAGGCGAGTTATTTGTTAAGAAAAATTGTTGTTTTGTTTAATTTTTTTAAATAAAAATATTATTATTTTATTTTCAGGTGATATAAATCTGTTTCGATAATCATACGCTCCGGAATAATCATTTAAAAATGTTCTTGTTGAATTGTTATATTTCTTTTTTCATAAGTAATATTCTTTTAATAAACGCCTGATAATTACGCACGAATCCAATATTTGGAGATACTTGATCAATTATAAACTGTGAGCTGCTATGTTATTGATCTTGACCTGGCATCTTGTCTTCAGTGAATTTCCCACAGCCCTAATGTAGCTTCTCTGTGGATTTTTTCTATAAATATTTGCATGGTAATTGTTCTAATTGGCTTTTCTCTATGCTACCTAGATTTTAAAAACACAGTACTAGATTTTCGGCAAGGTCTTTTCATTTTCTAATTGAAATTACTAGATATAACCGTAATGTAGAGAGTTTATTTTCGATTGCTGAAACTTTATTTCGGCTTCTTGAAATCCCTTCAGATCTGAAATTTAAGACATTGACTTTCCCCACGAGCTTGTTTTTCTGGTTGGTAGAACAGGGATTAGAAGAGACAGAAAAATGACTAAACTTAATAAGAGATAGAAAGACAGAAAATTGTGGACAGTCATAAGCACCTGTCCTGAAGGGACACAACACATAGAGGAAAAATTGGTGTTATTGTAAACATTTATGGATGTATTCGTTGGTGCATAATTATCAAGCGCATTGTAGGCGAGTTATAAATAAAAATGTTGTTTTGTTTACTTTTTTAAATAAAAATATTATTTTATTTTCTGGTTATAAAAATGCGTGTCGATAAATATACGCTCTTGACTAAGCATTTCAAAATGTTATTGTTGAATTGATACATTTCTTTTTTCAAAAGAAATATTCTATTAAAAAAAACGCCTGATTATATATCTATATATAATAACTAAGTTAGTTTTTTCAGTATCTATCTATCTATCTATCTATCTATCTATCTATCTATCTATCTATCTATCTATGTGTATTATCTGTTTTCTGTCTGTTTACTTCTCATAACGAAGGAATACGGGGTCGCTTGAAAAATATCTGGTAATTTAATGCACCAAACCAATATTTGGAGATTGTTGATAAACTATAAAAAATGCGCTGCTATTTTATTGATCCTGACCTGACATCTTGCCTTCAGTTCATTTCCACCCCCACTAACGTCTCTTTTTACTATAAATATTTGCATGGAAGTTGTTATAATTGTATTTCTTATATGGTACCTAGTTTTTATGAATTAAAACAGTATACTAGATTTGCGGCACACATCTCATCATTTTATAATTGAAATTGCTAGATGTACTCTGATTTTGACAGTTTCTTCTCCCTTGTGGCACTCTCTTTAAGCTTCTTGTTTCTCTCGTCAAATTTAAACTTGAAAAAATTAAATTCATTTTCAATCCTCTGCCTTGTTAATTCCTTTTCTTTTATTTTTCTCATAATCTTTTTCCTTATTCTTTGACACGTAGTAAACCTTTGCATTTGAATGGCTTTATTGCATTGCTTGGTATGAAACGATTTTTAAAAATGGCTTTCTTGAACCAATAAAATTTAGTATTAATTCCATTCTTATAAAAATTATGCAGAGTATTTTGAGTAAACCGGGTATTGTTAAAGCGGGTATTATTCAAGTAATTGAAATTGCTCGATATAAGTTCTATGATGACAATTTATTTTCTCTTTCGGCTTCTTGTTTTGCCGGCAAATGAAGGCGTTTATATTAAATTTCAAATTTATTTTTTCTGTTATTTAAAAACTTTCAATGTGAAAATATTCTGCATGTCATTCATTTTGTTGTCTTTCATGAGTTTCAATTTTTATTTAAGGAAAATAATTCGACTAAGCTGATGGGTTGGCATTATTCGAAATCCGTGAAAACATTTTCTGCTTATCTGTGATTGTAATTTAATGATTGCATTTTTAAAGGTGACAACAGCGACGCAATCGTTTGCTATTGGATCGATCAAGGAGAAAGACGTGTCTCCCTCCCATCAAATTGAAATATTACTTTCCCCGGAGAAGATTTAATTTCAAAACAAACAATTACTTGAGACAGTGGATGGACTTAACAGATGAAATTTTCATCAAAACAAAAGATAAAAAATAGACAATGAGAAAGAGGAATCATACTTCTCTATATCAAAAAGTAATCTTTTGAAAGGTGTTATCAATACATTATTAAACAAAGCAGAAATTCGTAAAAGATGATAAAAAGAAGCGTTTGACAGAAAATTTTAAATGAAATAGCGGATGATATT
>OZ010613.1:58943902-58951402 GCA_963932145.1 Acanthosepion lycidas | reverse complement strand
AAGGTGTGTCAGAGTTTTCATGTCCGATTTCATTTGCAAGTCTTTTTTTACTGTTCTTTCCTTCTCTGTATCCGTTCCTCTTTTTGTATTATATACCATACACCTTCAGACGCACTTTCAAAAACACGCACACACACGCGCATATATATATATATATATATATATATATATATATATATATATATATATATATAGAAGGTAACAAAAAGTTCTGTCCGTTTTTAAAGGAAAAAAAGAAAACGCTTCACAGTATGTGTAACTTATATCTAGTCTTTGAAATAATCGCCATCGGCATCCAGCACCTTCTGCCAACGTGTATCCAGCTGTTCAATGCCCATGCGGTAGAACTCGGGGGTGGGTTGACGCAAAGAAGTCCGTGAGGGCTTTGCGCAAGTCTGCTTCATTGGTGAAGGATTTCCCACGAAGATGATTATCCAGGGAGTAGAAGAGGTGGTAATCGGATGGCGCAAAGTCAGGTGAATAAGGTGGATGGCACAAAGTCACCCACCCAAGTTGCTGTAATGTACCCCTGACCACTCGCTCGACATGCGGCCTGGCGTTGTCACAGAGGAACAGCACACCTTTGCGATTCACCAGTGCTAGCTCCTTCTGGCGCAATGCCTGTTGCACACGTTTCAATTGCTGCGAGTATAGGTCTCCAGTGACCGTTTGGCCCGTTGGTAGCAGTTCATAATGAACCACTTGACGACCTGTCCAACAGACACAAAGCATAATCTTGCGTGGGTGCATAGGCGGTCTTGCGGTGTGAGTGACAGCATGCTGAAGAGACAACCAATGTCTGGAACCCTTGGGAGTTTCGTACAGAACTCACTTTTCTTCACTGGTAAGCACTCGATTGAATAAGAATGCGGTACGGTGGCGAGAAAGAAGCGATACGCAGGCTGCCACTCGTTATACCTTGTGGACCCCCAACAGCGTTTGCGGAACCCACTTGCTCAGTTTGTACGTCTTACCTAGGCGGTGCAGGTGAAGTCTAAATGTTTCATCGGAAACGTTGAACTGTCTTGCAAGTTCACGACACGTTAGACTATTGTCCTCTTCAATGACCGCCTTCAGGACTCCGTCATTCAAGACCTGTGGTCGTCCACTGCGAGGCTAATCATGGAGAGACAAATCTCCCCACTTGAATTTTCGAAACCAACGCCTTGTAGTACGTTCATCCACAGCACTATCCCCAAACGCTTGACATATGCGGCGACTTGATGCAGCTGCTGATAAGCTCACTTTGAAATCGTAAAGCAAACAGCGCCGAACGAGATCTCTAGACACTTCCATCCTTCTCACAGCTGTCCCGCTTATAACTGATGGCCGGGCACGGTTCGCGTGTTTTTTATAACGTCTGATATGCCTACTTCCGGCTGTCCGAATTTGAAAACAATTGCTACAAGCATTTCGTATATATTTCAACTTCATTCAATAACTAATCAAAAAACGGAAATAACTTTTTTGTTTACCTTATATATATATATATATATATATATATATATACATATATATATATATATGTATATATATATAAATATATATATATATATATGTATATATATATAAATATATATATATATATATATATATATGTATGTATGTATGTATGTATATGCAAATGTAAAAGAAGGAAGAGTAAAATGGCTGCGTTCAAAACATTAATTTAAAACGGGGCTCAATACAAAAGTAGAGCAAGAAATATTTATTTATTGTGGACTGTTGCATAAGAACATTTACACATCCACTAAAAAACTGTACATCTTTTTCTAATGGATATATACATGTTCTTATGTAACAGTGTATTATATATATATATATATATATATATATATATATGAAGAAATATAGTTTTAAGGTGTGTTATATTTATAGGATAATGTGCTAAATATCAGAGATAGACCGGATGTAAATATAAATATAAAAGTGAACATTGAGGTCAACACTTTGAGTCGGCAGGCTGTTTCATGTTTCATGGCGGCCTGACGATAGCGTCCAGCATGAAACAGTCTGTCGTCTCTGCGTGTTGATTCAAAGTTAAACTTTATATATATATATATATATATATATATGTGTGTGTGTGTGTGTGTGTGTGTGTGTGTGTGCGTGCGTGTGTGTGTGTGCGTGTGTGTGTGTGTTTATGTTTGTTTGTGTGTGTGAAAATGTATAAAAAATAGGAAAGAAATTATTAGGTTATTAATCCAAAGTTCTTTAGTATTTTTGTCATTATTAAAAAAAAGAAACAGTGCTCGCTCCAAAAGTAGACCCTAAATATAATTATTTTTATTTGTTTAAAAATATGATTCCATCGCTACATAAGATTTCTCAAAACAATAGGCGAAAACGTCAATATAATTATTTGAATTAAATAGAATCAAAGTACAAAGCTCCGTTTCATCTTCAAGCGAAATCTTTCCCAAAAAATTTCGAATATATATATATATATATATATATATATATATATATATATATATATATATATATATATATATATATATATATAAGTTAAAGGGTGAAACAAAATAACACTGGGTAAAAATTAAGAGACGGATTTAAGGCTGAAATATTCTCTTGTGTTGTTTTTTCTTAAGTGTTACTATCCTTTTCTGGCCATATCGATTGAATATCAACGAAAACTTTCGAAGAGAGCAGAATATCGAAAAAGGAAACATTTAAGCAGGTTTTATCTTCTTTTGTATTTTGTTCAAAGAGTTTGTATCACTTTCAGACAGTTTTCAAATTATCATTTTTTGTTTGGCAAATTTAAATAAAATAGGATTTGACGCGTAAATCAGCCTTCAGAGTGTTTTCAGTGTCTTAATTTAAGTTTTTACAATTTAATCCACTATGTTATATTGTGTCCCTCTTTTTTAACATTTTTCCCCACTAGTGGGATAAAAATATTTTAAAATTTTCATTTTTTTTTTTCACTTTCAGACCTTAAAGTGAAATGTCATCCAGAATAGCTCCTCGTCTTGAAAATCAGTTAATTCTAATGTTCATGTACCAATTAAATAACCGTGTCTGTCTTTAATTATATGTTCGGTATGGAAATTTGAAAAATTGATACTTGGTGCCCCGCTTTACTATATATATATATATATATATATATATATATATATATATATATATATATACACGTTTCATTAAATAATATACACAAGTGTTGTCTGTTTATTTTATGTAAACTTTTTTCGTAACTTCTGATAAGTTTAATAACATTATCATTGAAAGAAGAAAGAAATTCACAATAGTGAATCAATTTTTTAATACAATCTAAGCTTTCGGCTTACTTAAGCCATTATCAAAGATGGCAATTACTACATATTATACAATATACGGACAAGACAGTGATGATAGTCTGCCAATGTTTACATAGATGATTTCTAAGCAACGATAAACACGCGCATATAAGATGCTAGAAGCGAAAATCGCACCACATCTCATGACGTCACACATGACCACACGAGAGTGAATTGTAGATGTATGGAAAGCCGTTAGCATAAACCAATGGCTTCTGTTATCAATTATAGACATTTAAGATTATTTGTAGAGATGCCATAATTGATTTTGTTTAGGTTGGGTTTCAACTGTTTGATGTATAATGCTTCAAGGATTTTTAGTTTTTGTCTATTGTTTTCATGTCGAAGTATAATTGTGTTTTCGACAAGTATTTTACGGAATTGTGTGTGCGGGCAGGCATGTTTTTTAAATGCCTAAAAATGTTAGAGTTTTCATTCAAATGTAGTGTCAAGCGTCGTGAAAGCGAGTTTGTGGTGTGACCAACATAAATATTATATAGTTGATGAACAAATAAGACGCTATCTTAGAAATCTCAATACTAAGAAAATTGTACATAATACTGCTTCTACTGATCTCGAACTTATTAATCTTCTATATCGTAATCAAATGCATACTAATTATAAACAAGATGAAAATATACTAAAAAATTTAGTAAATTCTAATATATCAACTACAGATCCTAGCAAAATAATTAAATTAATCATATACTAAACTAAATCTAGTATATCCAACTTAATTCTTCGCAATAATTCTTCTCCCCCCGTTAGCGATTTGCAAAGAAACAACATAGTTTATAAATTCAAGTGCCCTTTGGGAGAGTGTATCTCCAACGAATTAAATAATATTTATGTTGGTCACACCACAAACTCGCTTTCACGACGCATGACACTACATTTGAATGAAAACTCTAATATTTTTAGGCATTTAAAACAACATGCCTGCCCGCACACACAATTCCGTAAAATACTTGTCGAAAACACAATTATACTTCGACATGAAAACAATAGACAAAAACTAAAAATCCTTGAAGCATTATACATCAAACAGTTGAACCTAAACAAAATCAATTATGGCATCTCTACAAATATTCTTAAATGTCTATAATTGGTACCAGAAGCCATTGGTTTATACCAACGGCTTTCCATACTTCTACAATTCACTCTCGTGTGGTCATGTGTGACGTCATTAGATGCGGTGCGATTGTCGCTTCTAGCGTCTTATATGCGCGTGATTATCGTTGCTTAGAAATCTTCTATGTAAACATTGATAGACTATCATCACTGTAGTGCCCGTATATTGTTTAATATGTTGTAATAGACATCTTTGATAATGGCTTAAATAAGCCGAAAGCTTAGATTGTATTATAAAAATATGGATCACTATTGTGAATTTCTTTCTTCTTTCAACGACAATGTTATTAAAATTATCAGTAGTTACGATAAAAGTTTATATAAAATAAATAGACAACACTTGTCTATATTATTTAATGAAACGTGTATGAATGAAAAGATGCTGCTGAAATACACACAATATATATATATATATATATATATATATATATATATATATATATATATATATATGAAGTAAAATATACGGAAAAAACAAACAAAAATCCTTATATGCAATTATGCTGTTTTAATGTTAATATGTCAACGTCGGACATTAAAACAGCATAATTGCATATTAGGATTTGTGTTTGTTTTTTCCGTATATTTTTCTTCATACTGTCGGATCTATATCCATATATTTGCTTACATATATTTATATATATATATATATATATATATATATATATATGTATGTATGTATGTATGTATGTATGTATGTATGATATAATATAACATAATATAACATAATATATTCAAAAAGCTAAATAATTTTGAATTTGTAGGTCTGGTGAATTGGATCGTAATTACGATTCCAATGTAATAAATTATAACCATGGAATAATAGTGTTTGAGCCTTTTATATTATATTCATACTGTGTCCTGGACATTGAGTTCTACCTGGATTCTATCCGCTGTATATATTAGGTTGTTGCAAAAGTAATGACGTAATAATGTCGTTTTTTGACGTTAAAAATAGGTCAAAAAACGACATTATTACGTCATTATTTTTGCAACAACCTAATATATATATATATATATATATATATATATATATATATATATATATATAAAGATTGATCCCAAATACTTAGGAGCTCAAAAACCAAGGAGTACCACCAGATGGCGGTGTGCGTCTTTTTCCGCTGACCAATCCTTTGCTTCATCAACACTGGTATTTATACGCACGCCCAAGTTGTTATAGAATTTGAACACAAGCTGTTCAAATATTGCACATGCCCTCTCGGGGCTTCCCCTTTTGGGCCGGCTCAGACACCAGGCAATGACCCCATCCGCATCTTAGCGGAGAATTACGGCCTTGGGTTGGTCACCTGTGCTGGACATAATATTTAAATCTTCCTCAGCTGTCAAGTATCTTTTGACCCAGCCTATGAACGGATTTGCATATATTAATATCGATATTGTCTAGTTAATCTTCCCTTTCATTTAACTTTTGTTATGTTTTGTTTTTCATTTTTCTCTTTTGTCGAAGGTACATTTTCATTTTGTTTTAATTTTCTTATTAACTTATTCTTATTTTATTTTCATTTTTTTTAAATATTTTCTTTGCTTTCTTCATTCACTGATTTATTTTTTTTTTCTCTTTCATTCCGACTTTCACTTCTTTTTTTATTCTCTTTCATTACTTTCAGTTGTATTGAGTCGCATTTGAATACTTGGAGGTATTTGTAGCGTTTATTTTATTTTATTTTATTTTTGTATTTAAAATTTAACGAAGCATGTGATTATCCAGTGAAAAGAACAAGCATTTTGTAATTTCTGTGTTAATATATCGATTTTCAAGACACGAGAATTCGATAAAACCTGTTTCTTGTCGTCACACCACGGTTTAAATTCACTGTGGACTAATTATTGTCAAGGGAGGCGTGGAAAGCCAAAGAAATGAGTGCATTATTGCTGGGCGTGGTTTGTGAAAATACGCGCTCAGACACGCAACAACTTGAAAGCCCTGCGATGGATGTATGAATTCCCGATATAGGATGCCCACTTTCAGAAATAATCTAATAACAGTTGAAAAGAAATTCGATTTGAATAAAAATAAATCTGCCTAAATATGGAATAGGAGAACAATTTTTTAAACGTACTATTTCGTTAGAAACAAAGTAAAAAGTACTGAACAGTTACGTGATATCTCTTCTACTGTATAGCAATGAATTCTGATCAATTTCTTCAAAGATGAACTAGAGACTTGAAGCAACACAATTGTGGTTCTAGAATACGCTAGATAGTAATGGAATTGTTCATATTGCATTTTACATTATCACGGCTTTAATTCTGTCAGGAATTTTGCACTGACAGAATTAAAAGCTCTTATAACCGAAGGCGTATTGAGATAACCAAAGATGCTTTCCAAAAGCTAAGTACCAAGAAATAGAAAAATTTCGACAGAAACAAGAAAAAACTCTTCCGTGATACCTGCCCCTCTGAGTGTTAGTCAATCTCCTCAAGATGACGAAGAGATTTGAATCTTGTAGAATCAGATTCCTACATTTTTTTTTTAAATTTGTGCAAGTTAAACACATAGAGGCTCCCAACCAAATATAACAACTGATGTATTTTGATTGGTTGTAAAATATTAATTAAGTGTCGTCAACTACGTCCGAAGGTACCCACCCAAATTTTAACCTCATTTGGCCCCATAAAATGTAAACATGTTCACGAGCCTCACCACGTTACCAAAATAAAAAAAAACGAAACTTGGTCAGTGGGCACTTAAAATATTGAACCAATTCACTTGACTTCATTGGAAATCAACACAGCAAAGGAGACGAACTTTATCTTCAATACAACAACAAACCTTGTCAACCATTTCCAGGCTTAACACTCACTCCCACAAAATGTTTTTCTATACTTTTTTCTATTTAAAACAAAAACAACTGTTTAATTTTCCTATAAAAACAAATATAGCTAACTACACCTTCTCAATTTCACGCATACAGTACAGTAACTCAAAATCTTTCAGTAACACACACCAAAGAATTCTATTGTGTTTATCAACTTTTGCACTATATATTATATATTTGTTGTGTTTATAAAAAATATTTATTGTTGAACAAATTCATAA
>OZ010613.1:58903902-58938902 GCA_963932145.1 Acanthosepion lycidas | reverse complement strand
GGGTAAAGTACAATTTTAACCTCTTCAAGTTATTGACCAATCTCTATTCATCCTTCCTGTTTTCATAAACGACACTTCTTAGTTCCTCCTCTTATTTATACACACAGCGCACTTAGTAATACTCTACCTTGAGAGCATCACTATAGAAAATATTAAAGATCGTTCTACCTTTTACAAAATCCACATCTCATTTCCCACGTACTAGAAGCTCGTCTTGATGCAGAATAGATCTATCAACAGGGACATTCTTTTGAGCATATTTTCACACGTTTAATGCTTTCTAGGATTCTACAAGTATTGTTGTTAGGAAACAGAAAGACGTGTTTCAGGCGAAAAACATTAGAGAATCCTTATCACATTTTTCAGTAACATCTTCACCGAAATTTGTCTTTTAAAATTTTTCGCATGTTTTATAAATTTAATGCATCTTGGTATTTCAGTACACTGTCTAATAATGGAAAATTTAGGGGTGGGGGCTGCGTTAAAGTTAATAAATCTTTAGCCATATCGAACGAATGATATGTCTACAAATTGTTCCGACGTAAGAGGAGTTATTTTGGTTTCCGAGGTTATTTACTTATTCGAAACTCATAGAAAGAAAGAAAGAAAGAAAGAAAGAAAGAAAGAAAGGAAGGAAGAAAGAAAGAAAGAAAGAAAGAAAGAAAGAAAGGAAAAAAGAAAGAAAGAAAGAAAGGAAGAAAGAAAGAAAGGAAAGAAGGAAGGAAGGAAGAAAGAAAGGAAGGAAGGAAGGAAGAAAGAAAGAAAGAAAGAAAGAAAGAAAGAAAGGAAGGAAGGAAGGAAGAAAGAAAGAAAGAAAGAAAGAAAGAAAGAAAAGAAGGAAGGAAGGAAGAAAGAAAGAAAGAAAGAAAGAAAGAAATAAAGAAAGAAAGGAAGGAAGGAAGGAAGGAAGAAAGAAAGAAAGAAAAGAAGGAAGGAAGAAAGAAAGAAAGGAAGGAAGGAAGAAAGAAAGAAAGAAAGAAAGAAAGAAAGGAAGGAGGAAAGAAAAGGAATAAAGAAAGGAAGGAACGAAGGAAGAAAGAAAGAAAGAAAAGAAGGAAGGAAGAAAGAAAGGAAGGAAGAAAGAAAGAAAGAAAGAAAGGAAGGAAGAAAGAAAGAAAGAAAGTAAGGAGGAAAGAAAAGAAAGAAAGAAAGAAAGAAAGAAAGAAAGGAAGGAAGAAAGAAAAGGAAGAAATACATAACTTACGATCGATCGAACGAAAGAAAGAAATGATATTTGAGGCTAAAAAAAGAAAAAAAGAAAGAAAAATAGAAAGGAAGAAAGTAAGAAAGAAAGAAAGAAAGGAATGAAGGCAGGAAGAAAGAAAGAAAGAAAGAAAGAAAGAAAGGAAGGCAGGAAGAAAGGAAGAAAGAAAGAAAGAAAGAAAGAAAGAAAGAAAGGAAGGAAGGAAGGAAGGAAGGAAGGAAAAAGGAAAAAAGAAAGAAAGAAAAGAAGGAAGGAAGAAAGAAAGGAAGAAAGAAAGAAAGAAAGAAAGGAAGGTAGAAAGAAAAGGAAGAAAGAAAGAAAGAAAGAAAGGTAGAAAGAAAGAAAGAAAGAAAGAAAGAAAGGTAGAAAGGAAGGAAGAAAGAAAGAAAGAAATGAAGGAAGAAAGAAAAGGAAGAAATACATAACTTACGATCGAACGAAAGAAAGAAATGATAATTGTTGCTAAAAAAGAAAAAAAAAGAAAGAAAAATAGAAAGGAAGGAAGTAAGAAAAAGAAATTAATTTAATTAATAGAAAAATGAAAATATGAAATGAAATAACGAAAGAAACAGAGAAAGAATGAAATAAATATATTTACTTCGAAAACAAAGAAAGCAAAAAAAGACAGGACGTACAATGGAACAAAAAAAAATGTTTTCGAAAAGAAAGAATGATATGAAAATAAGGCGGTTGAGAAAAATTGAGAAATATTCATATAAGAAGAAATAAATAGTAAGTAAAGAAATAAAGAAAAAAGGGAAGAATGAAACAAAACACAGAAAGCAAAAACAAAAGAAATAAAGAAGGAAAGAAAAAGAAAGAAAGAAAAAAGAAGGAAAATGAAAGAAAAATCATTTAATAGAAAAAAAAAAGAAGCGATAGAAAAAAGTAAGAAAGTATAAATATTCTGGAATAGAAAGGAAAGAAAGAAAATCATTTATTAATAGAAAGAAGGGTAACATAATGTAGAGAATTAATGAAAGAAAAAAAGAAAACCTATAATTGTACATTTTGGAAAGAAAGAAAGAACGAATCATTGAATGAACAATGCAAAAAAATAATAGACGGAGATGGATTCTTTTGAAAGCTACACGGAAAGGAAAAGAAAATACTTCTAAAGAAAGAAAATAAGAAAGAAAAAAAATAAAAAATAGAAAGTAAAAGAAAATATTCTATTTAACAAACACAAGAAAATCAATATAAAAAAGAGAAAAAAGAAAGAAAGATATTTTTTATTTAAATAAAAGAAAAAAACAAATAAAAAACGAATTAATACCAAAATAAAAACAAAGTAAAAGAATGAAAGGAAAATGAAAGGAAAAATAATTTGATAATTGAAAAAAATACATCAAAATGGCATAATGGGAAGAAAGAAGGATTCAAACTATAAAGGTAGATATTAGAAAGAAAGCTAAAATGAATTATTGAATGAAATATTTGGAAAAAAAATATCAATATAAAGAGATAGGATATTTGAAAAAAAACAAAACAATGAAACACAGGATGAAAAAGAGAATATAAAAAAACGAAAAATAAGAAAGAATGAATCGCAAAGGTTAATTTTTGAAAAAAAAAACAAAACATTTTAGCAAAAAAGAATGAAAGAAAAAAAGAATGAAATATAGAAGTGAGGTAAAAAAGAAACGAAAGAAAGAAAGAAAGAAAGAAACAAACAAACAAAATGAAAGAGAGAAAGTACATTTTGGAAAAAAAAAGAATGAAATAAAAAAGAATGAAAGAAAAAAAGAATGAAATATAGAAGTGAGGTAAAAAAGAAACGAAAGAAAGAAAGAAAGAAAGAAAGAAAGAAACAAAATGAATGAGAGAAATTACATTTTGGAAAAAAAGAATGAAAGAAAACAGAATGAAAGAAAAAAGAATGAAATATAGAATTAAGGTGAAAAAGAAACGAAAGAAAGAAAGAAACAAACAAACAAATAAACAAACAAACAAACAAACTAAAAAACGAACAAAATGAAAAGAAAAAAGATTGAAATATAGAAAAGTGGTGAAAAAGAAACTAAAGAAAGAAAGAAAAAAGATAGAAAGAAAGAAAGAAAATAAAAGAGAGAAAGAACATTTTCGAATAAAAGAATGAAATATAGAACTGAGGTGAAAAAGAAAATAAAAAAGAAACAAACAAACAAACAAAATAAAAGAGAGAAAGTACATTTTGGGAAAAAAAAGAATAAAAGAAAAATGAATGAAATATAGAAGTGAAAATTTCTCGGACATTCAAGCCAGTTGATACTGTTTAATATAAACAGAGCATTAAAATAACGGGGAAGCCCATGCCGTGGCACTAGACATCTCCAAAGCATTTGATAGGGTTTGGCATGCCGGCCTTCTTCGCAAGTTCCAGGGTTATGGCATTATGGGTCGATTGTATAACCTAATACAATGATTCCTGTCTAACGGTGAATTGAAGGTCGTTCTCAACGGATTCTCATCCAGTTCCTATCCCACGAACGCGGGTGTTCCTCAAGGCTCTATCCTAGGCCCCACTCTATTCCTTATCTACATAAATGACCTTCCTGACGCCATAAATTCCCAAGTTGGCATCTACGCGGATGACACCACAATTTATTCATGCCTCAAAAACAAATCTAGTGTCACTGACAAAACTCACCTGGCCGTCCATCTCGAAAAGGACCTCCAATCGGTTGGGAATTGGGGCAAGAATTGGCTGGTCAACTTCAACGCTTCGAAGACAAAACTGCTCTCTATTAATCATCACAGAGATCCTTCCTCCATTAGAATGTCTGACACTCAACTTCTCGAGAGCAAATCTCTGCGGCTGCTCGGTCACACGTTGACTGCTGACGAATAAATACATTGAGTCAATTGCTTCGTCCACCGCAAGGAAAGTTGGCTCCCTGTGTCGCGCCAGGAAATTTTTCTACCCGGAATCGATTCTCCAGATCTACAAATCAACAATTCGTCCTTGCATGGAGTATTGCTGCCATATATGGTCTGGGAGCTCTGTCAATGAGTAGCGAATATTTCCTTATACGGAAACGGCTAACATTACTTTTATCATCACCATTAGCATAATTTGACATGGTGTTGATATTTTATCATTGACTAAATATTACGTCAAGAGGATTTTCCATTGATTCAACCCATACGTCTTGTGAGAGACTTAACACTTGCCTAGATAAGGGTTTGGCAACCTTTGGCATGCGTGCCGAACATGGTAAACCGATGACTTGTTTCTGGCACGCGAATCTTATTTACTAGATTCCGTTTTATTCTTTTCCTCTTTCATGTATATCATTATCTCATGTATTTTTATTTTCTTCCCTTTGCAGTTTGTACAGAATTGTACCAGGAGGTACAGTGGAGTAATGAATAGCAGCTTTAGGAATCGGAGAGTCGAGTTCGAATTCAGGTGGAATCCATTAAATTCACTTATGTCATAAGACCCTTTGGGAAAGCAGGACAGACCGGGTTCTAGAGCCTTGGATAGCAACTGATCCAACGCAGAAAGAAATGACAATCTACTGCAGGAAAACATCTGCCTCGTCAGTCATGTATCGAAAGATACATGATCGCCTACGCATATATCACTCATGGCACATAAATGACTGACTGACGTGCTAATACTCTTGGGGAAGGTATGAATCTTCATCTTCTCCCGCCAGCTATGGATAAATAGCAGGACAGACCGGATTCTATAGCCTTGGATAGCCTTGGATAGCAACTGGTCTAACGCAGAAGGAAATGGCAACCTACTTCGGGGAAAAATCTGCCTCGGCAGTCATGTATCGAAAGATACATGATCGCCTACGCATATATCACGCATGGCACATAAATGACTGACTGACGTGCTAATACTCTTGGGGAAGGTATGAATCCTCATCTTCTCCCGCCAGCTATGGATAAATAGCAGGACAGACCGGATTCTATATCCTTGGATAGCCTTGGATAGCAACTGGTCTAACGCAGAAGGAAATGGCAACCTACTTCGGGGAAAAATCTGCCTCGGGAGTCATGTATCGAAAGATACATGATCGCCTAAGCGTGTATCCCTGATGGTAGATAACTGATTGACTGACAGATTGTCACGATCATTAGCTAAGAAACGATGTCATTCAAATGAAAATTTTTTTTAAAGAATACTGGACTGAAAATGTGGTAGAATTAATAAAGAGAGTAAAGTCTTATTAATTTTCTGTTCCGAATCAATCGTTTGTAGGAATTCTTCAGATAAGGGACGTTTCGAAAGTATCCTTAAGAACATAAGTAATAAAACTGAATCAGTAAAAAAGAGAAGGAAATTATCATAAAGTGAGCAAGACAAAAAAAATAAAACAGGGTATTACTTTTATGAACCTTATATCAGGTAGGGAACTTAGTTGCTGCTAGTTTTGAGGTTTTAAAAAATTCAAAAATACGTGGAAAAATCTTGTGTCAGAACTTTGGCCAGTTTTGGCACGCACTCTCAAAAAGGTTGCGCACGCCTGGTCTAGACTTTCTCAGGATTTTCATCACTGCTTGAAGCGTTCTTTGGTATCTAATGTGAGACAAAAATATAATGGAAGTAGTAAATTGTATAAACACAAAACAATGCAAATAAGGAACTTGTAAACAATGACTAATATTTGACTATTGTTCATAAATCTATATCGGCTATTTCATTTATAGTCGAGTAGTTCGAAGCGGAAGCAACTATGGTTGTCTGTACCACAGAACTCTTTCATATCAGAGATCAAATCTTAGAAAAAAACAATATCTTAAGAGTAGGATTTTCTGCTTATTCCAGATATATTTTCACGTGTATTTTAAAATGAGTTTTTTAAACCCTATCAGACAACGGCCAACATATGTCCACCAATTTGCAAATTAACTGAAACAAAAGTTATAATTCCGTTAATTACTTTTTTCGTATTTTTTTCCAATGAAACATGACCCAATGCACATGTTACGATTTCGTATATCCACTGGATGTTATCATTCCTTGCAGATCGACCACCAAACCTCGATTGTGATTAAGTCAGGAGAGTCTCCGAGCAATTCGATAGCACTTTGATTTGCTCACTGGTAAGGCTTGACAGTGTGTTCATGCAGTGTTAAAATTTTCGTAAGCTTCCTTGGAGTAACGTCCATCGCAGATAATGACAGGAGGAAAACTGATTCACAGCGGAGACAATAGTGTTTGGGCGTGATAAAAATATGATGCAATCACCGATGACGCATTATTTTTCAAGGTCAAAAAAATGTCAAAATGTCATCCTCCTCCCAGAAAATAGATTCATATTACTGCAATCCACTACAAATGGCCTAATCTGAGAAAATAATAGTAATCGATTACCCCCTGTCAATCTAGTGAGTCTAAAACCGACCAAATTGTAAAAGAAAGCGGTTGTTTCAATTAATTTGCACAAATGTGTGTGTGTGTGTGTATATATATATATATATATATATATATATATAATGCAAGAATCTTCGGTAAATTGAATCGAGTTCTCTCAGTCACTGTGTATTCATCTAAAAATAAATACACTTAAATTCACCTTCATCCCTGCCAACGGCTTAGTGGTAAAATCCCCGACTGACGGGTTTCGATCCTAGCTAGAACCAACCGGACGTAAAGCCACACTGATGAGTTGTGATACAGCGAAACAGTCTGTCTGTGACTGAAAATACATATGCTCCTGAAAAAACTTATTTCGGTTGAACTATCTGGGGAGGAAGTGTGGGTTTTAAACAGTGATTATTACGGGTAATAATGCAAGACGCTTCGGTAAATCGAATCGAGTTCACTCAGTCACTTTGTGTTTATCTAAAAATAAATACGCTTAAATTCACCTTCATCCCTGCCAACGGCTTAGTGGTAGAATCTCTGAGTGACGGGTTTCGATCCTAGCTAGAACCAACCGGACGTCTAGCCACAATATTGAACTGTGATACAGCGAAACAGTCTGTCTGTGGATGACAATATATATATATATATATATATATATATATATATATATATATATATATATATATATAGCTGAGTTATTAGAAATCTACCAGACATCAGACAATATATATGCTTTCTGTTTGAGATTTGCCGATTTTTGTTCTGTTTCCTTGTGATTATCTAACTATTGCATGTTTTATCTATTTACTAAGAATGTATGAGCAATTGTAAAAACTAATTTAAAAAACAAGATTCGACAATTCTAATTCTTCGCAAGTCACGAATAGCAACAATGATTTCTGTTCGAAATACGCTAATACCTTACATACATTACAAACGTAATCATTTTCTTCTTAAGAATTATGTATTTAATGTATCAATATTTAATATAGGTACCTTTGAAAATAAAGCCGAAGCGACTTGATACACTCAGACACGCATATGAAGACATGCGTTCCTCTAAGCGCGAATCGAATATATATATAATAATAATATTCAGCAAATCTAGAAGAAACCTCAACAGAATGCAGAAAGCACCGAACGGCCGTTTCGTCCTATATTTGGGACTCATCAGCAGTGCGCATCCACTACCCAGAATTGAAACCTGGACAATTACGTTATCAGGCAAAAATCTCAACAACTGTATCAACGGGCCTTGGTGGGGAAGTGGTAGCGTATCAGACTTGATATTATGCCGCTCGACCACATATTCCCTGGTGGAACTCATCCGAGTTTCTTTTTTGCACATAGGACTGTGTGCCCACGAGCCACGACTACTATCGTGGGGGCACAGACGTGTGGGCACAGTCCTACGGGTAAGGAGAAACTCGGATGAGTTCCACCACGAAATTAGTGATCGAGCGACGCTATATCGAGTCTAATTCGTTACCTCTTCGTCACCGAGGCCCGTTGGTACAGTTGGTATGGCGTTTGCCTCCGATCGTAACTGTTCAATTGTGTTCAATTCTCGGTAGTAGATAGGCACTGCTGATGAGTCCCAATGCTTTCTGCTTTCTGCATTCTGTTGAGGTTTCTTCTAGACTCGATTAATTACTTAATTATAATTATCTCAAATCACACACACACACATACATACATATGTGTGTGTTTGATAGAAATGATTAGGATATATATATATATATATATATATATATATATATATATATATATATATATATATATATATATATGATATGGTAGTTATATACCGGGTGTAATAGCATAACTGTCCCTCCCACAAAATGTTTAATATCTAAAAAACCGCAATACTAATTGAGTTTCCTTTTTCTAGGTTTTCATATAAGACGTTTAACCCTCTTGGCACCACTTTCGTAAGAACCACTAAAAAACGCTTTGAGTTATTCAGACAGAAACTGAACAGGCTAAAATAGTTTTCTGTTAGCCATACTTTTTTCTCAACTGATCAACAGTAAGAGAAAGAATATCATTTCTAAATTCAGTAATTTTATCAGAATTTCATACTCTGCTTACCATCTTCGAATTCCATTCAACTAGCATCAAGAGAACGGTGAATGAGTTTAAAAAAGAAAGAATAGTAGAGAGGAAAACTGAATCAGGAGGTCACAACAGCAAGAGGGATCATCATTTCAACTTAGTGCTACGGAGCTCAATTAGAAAAGATCCAACTCAATCTATAAGACGGTTGGCACGCAAAGAAAGAGTTTCAGCTATGACAGTCCAAAGAGCAGTGAAAAAAGACATGAAAATTAAATCGTACGTGAAACCGGTGAGAAAACTTGTTACACCAGGACAGAAAGTTAGAAAATTAGAGAGGGTGAAGATCATTTTGAATAAGTTGGAAAATGATCCTAGAATAATATATATATAAATTTCAATTTTATTTCTATCTTTCCTGAGCTTACGATCCCAACCTATGATTAATTAATGATGAACATGTCATTTACACTTATGATCGATTTCAACACGATTCTTCCGTTAAGCTTGAAGTAATTATACATTCTTATTACTAAAAGTAGAGTACAATAGGGTTATAAAAACCCCGGAGAAATCCAGTACAATGCCATTAATCGTTTGTAAGATACAGCGGTTCAGCAATTATGCTAACAAATGGACAATTTTGCTTATACACGATTTGGACAAGTTTGGTTTTACACGATTTGGACAATATTGCTGCTTACGTGGTATATTTAAATTTATATCTGCCTGCCTATCACAACTCGTTATATCTATCTATCTATCTATCTATCTATCTATCTATCTATCTATCTATCTATCTATCATAGCCATAATAATGTATTTATTTAAGTCTATTTCTATCTATTTCAATCTGCCTATATCAACTTGTCATAACTATCTATCTATCTATCTATCTATCTATCTATCTATCCCCATACGTCCAAGTTTAATGCATTTTTATCATCTGATTCTGAAAGTATGCATGACAAAGAAATCCTCTTCTGTCAGACAGAGTGGAAAACTCATAAAGATCTAAAACTGCCATAACCAACGTAGAAATTCGATTCAAAATGTCAATGCTTCGTCTTTTCAAATGGCACTGACCACCATTTCCTCTTAGACGAAATCGTCCCTCCCAGCCTGATATGAAGATTTTTTTCCTCGTGCCCTTTCTTTTATTTACCATTCTTTCCTATATATATATATATATATATATATATATATATATATATATATATATATATATATATATATCTTTTTATTTAACAAACTTTCTTCTACGTCGGCTGATTGCCTTTACTTTGTTACTTCTATCATTGATGAGTCAATTATTTTTTTTTATTTTGTACGAAATGGAAATATACAAAAATACTTGAAGGTACTATGACAATAAATAATATATATATATATATATATATATATATATATATATATAGATAGATAGATAGATAGATAGATAGATAGATAGATAGATAGATAGATAGATATATAATTCTGTGTGTTTATATTTCTAAGTAATAAATAGATTTCTGATGCGGCATTCTTTGCTACTATTCTGAAAATTTCTTTTTATACCCGTCTTTGAGTAAACGCCCTATTTTTATAAGCAGTTTAAAGTACGGCTGCCTGACAACGTATTTCCAAAAACAAAATAAAGAATTATTTTTAAAAATTTGGGCTTGTGGAACTCCCTTCCGCTTCCATGGTTTCTAACCAATTTTAATCTTCCAAAATCTAAATGCGATGTCAACCGCTATTTAAGGTCTCCATGATTCATCCATTTATTGTTCTCGCTCTTTAGCAAGGTTTCTGTTATCAAATTCTTCCACAACAAGTAACCCACTGGTCGTAGTGGCTTTACTGCTTTGGTTGGGTTGAAAGAAAAAAATATATATAAAAAGAGAATAATAGAGAGAGAAAGAGAGAGGGAAATTATTTTATTGATAGAAAATTCGTAAGGAAATGTTATCTTTCTCTGTGTTTCTCTCCATGTATATATAAATATGTATGTGTGTGTTGGCGGGATGAATATCAAGGCACGGGGTAAAACTATTCTTGGCCAGCGCATTTCGTCATTTGAGGGAATTTAGGAAGGCAAAATAAGGAATTATTTTCTTACACTTATTTATATACAAAAGCCTGGATGTCATTAATTTGAGAACTTTCATGAATGTTAATCATATCGTTGAAAGGTCATCAAAAACGTCTGGGAGACAAATAAATGCTATAATTCAATGTATTTTTATTTATTTTGTTCTTTACTGATACACTCTACCTTACGATAGATACATACATAGGCACGCACGCACGCACACTCACACACACATATATATGATATTAGTGGTCAATATATATATATATATATATATATATATATATATACCCAAGTATATGATTGGTGTATATGGAATGAATTCCAATAACCAACAATTGCTATTCTTAAAAGAGTGCTCAATACACAGTAGAGCAGATATAATTATTTATTTAAAAAAATTTATAACATAAATATGTCATAAAATCACTACAAAAATAGCCATTTTGTTTCAACACCCTCGGTGTCTTATCAAGTGATGACGTTGAATGCCTGACATTCAACGTCATATATATATATATATATATATATATATATATATATATATATATATTTATATGTATATATAGATGTGTATATATATATATATATATATATATATATATATATATATATATATATATATATATATATATATATATATATGTGTGTATATATATTTCCAAGAGGATAGAATCCAGGTACAACTTAATGTCCAGGACAGAGTAAGGATATAATAAAAAGGCGTAAACACTAATATTCCATAGTCATAATTTATTCCATTGAAATCGTAAATACAATCCAATTCATTAGGCCTGCAAATTCAAAAGGAAATCGGCTAATATAACTCTGGATATATAAAAAAAAAAAAAAAAAAAAAAAAAAAAAATTGTGAGAGTGTATGTGCGGGAGTGGGAAACAAGCTTAAAAGTGATATGTATATTATAGAGGTTTTAAAACTACTCTCTGTTATATTTTAATCCGCACCTTCATTTTTCGGCTATTTTCTTTTCTTCTTTTTTCTATTACATGCCTCTTTAAAGCTTACATACATATCCCTATCAAAGTCGATTTTACTGCTTTTAAACTATAATTTCCCTCGAACGTTCATATCCGCTCGAAGCGTATCTAAACATAAAAAACGTCGTCACACAGTCTGTGTCTCCGTCTCTGTGTGTGTGTCTGTGTATGTATGTGTGTCTGTGTCTGCGTCTGTTTCTACGTCTCTGTGTGTGTGTGTGTATGTGTGTGTCTGTTAAGGCATATATTTTCTTTCAAACAAGGTTAGCTAAATAATTTAGACGTATTATGTCTACTTATCTTTTCTTCCTTTCAAGTTAATTTACTTTCGATCTCATCTGGGGTCATCTTCAGAGGTTAAAATATCTGTGGACTTGAGAGGATTAAAACCTAAATAAATTGGCATAATACGTCTAAATCTATTAACCAACCTGCTTTATTGAAAATATGGTGCCTAAATAAATATATATTTTAAACTAAATGATGCAACATCTCATCACATTACTTGGTAAATTAGTATGCAATTTCTTAAAGATTTATTTATCATCTCTAAAAATGATTTTCATGTAGGAAACTCACAAAGCATATAACTTCTCTAGCATTTTGCTAGATTACCACTTAAATTTTCTTACGAAATGTCATCGTCTAAACTGTACAACCTGTATACATCCACATCCGTTCCTGTTGACCGTCCCTTGCTATCATTGATTTTAAACCTACGTGTCATGACGCATTTATGGGAAATAACAACTTAATTTTTGCATCTACCCTTAGTTTAAATTTAACGTAGGTCATATTTGATTGGTTGATCTAAGGTAAGCCCACAAATCTTATTACCACCCCAACCACTTTTCTTTGTTAGTAAAAATACGCTGTACTTTACTTTTTAATCTGATTAAATGGTTCATTCACCAGTAATTTAAAATCGTCCGATGAGATGCATTGATACGCATCGAAAAACGACTGCAATTATGTAGCGATTTTTATATGCTATAGTATTCACCGCATTTTTTAAAAATTAAAGGTTACGAAAGTTGGAATTATACTCTATTCGTTCTATTCTTACATATATATATATATATATATATATATATATATATATATATATATATATGTAAAAGACAATAGGAAAACTGAAACAGTTGCAGAAGGAGGCTACGCCGAAAGGCGGATTCTCTTTCGGGGAGGTAAACCGAACCTGAACCCGTTTATACAGGTTCAATGCGCATATTTTTGGCCGACCCCATGTCTAGGAGATCCCACGTTAAACTGGCCTTGTGCCACATGGGGGGTGACTAAATATAGTCATTAGTTCAAGTCGATCGACTGATCGGTTGAACTCTCTGCCTTCGGGCGGGGAGGAACACGAATGAGGCTACGCCGAAGAGAGGAGTCTCTTTCCGGGAGGTAAACCGACCCTGAACCCGTTTATACGGTTTCAATGGGCATATTTTTGGCCGAGCCCACGGGCTCGGAGATCCCACGTTAAACCGGCCTTGTGCCACATGATGCCCACGTAGGGGGTGACTAAATATAGTCATTAGTTCAAGTCGAGTCAAGAATCGAGTCAGAGGTAGTCCGAAACAGAGTCCCGTTCAGACAATTACTGCAAGACATTGGAATAGTGATACTGGTCGAGACTACATTGTTCTCTCTACTAAACCTGATTGTTCACACTAACACTTCTACTTCTCTGTATATATTCTTGTTTGTAATATATCTGTGTTATTCCATACCTGTGTTCGAGTTCTTATTTGGTTCTACCTTGGACTATCACTGTGGTGTAAAGAACCGGACCATAACAGTAATGAAAAAGAAAAAAGAGTTACAGGAGCTTAAAAGTCGGTTGGCGTTTAAGAAATCAAATGCAATTTCAACAAAGGCAGAAAGGAAAAATTAATCAAGGAAGTGTCTGCCAAAGAAATATTTGCACTTAAATCCCTTTCCACTAGATTTGCTTCATTTTGGCATAATTTTATCCCTCAATTCTGCCTTCCTTTTTTACCATTTGCTCTTCAAAGGCGGAAAACAATATGGCCGGCCGATACCACAAAAAGCCTCACCTTTCCAAGTGAACGAAAAATGTTAGGCTATTATATAAGATAAAATAAAACTATTTTAAAATCACTAAAGAAACAATAAATAAAGGAAAAAACGATTCAGACACGCTTTACTAATCTCAAAATCGTTAAATTCGTACAAAACGAATAACCCAACTCTGTAAACTGAATAAAACCGACTCTAATAAGGTCTACCATTACAAACTTTTATGAAACGATAGAGGGAAATAAGGGTGGATGGTTGGTTTAGAGGAAGGGAATGTGAAAGAAAAAAAAGGAAAGCCAAACTTGCAAGAGAAGCTTAGGAAACAAACATGAAATCATTCTAAGACTTAAAAAATTATCAAACACCAGCTTAGGAACTCACAGGAGACACTATCAGACAGGAAAAGGCACAGTTTACCACCTCAGGGTTACAATCAAAGAACTGAGTAGACACTGGGCTATGATAATTTTTTAGCCACATTTGTTTAAAGCAATTTTTGGTTTGTTTAATAACGTCTCATCTTTTTTTTTCTTCAGACAATGTTAGTATCAATCTACAGTCATCTATGAACGATAGTTGACTTATATTTTTCAATGAAAGTTCGCGGACGTAAAGAAATTGGCAAATGTCAACGAGGGCAAATAGGATGGCAACAGTGTGGGAAGTCAAACAGAAAAATTGCTAGGCTTTTCCAGGTTATTCATCAAACGGTTAATAATAGTGTTAAGAAATTTAATGAAGAAAACCATTGTGTGGAATAACGTTCAAGAAGACCAAGCATCGTGTCTGAGCGAACGAAAAGGGCACTGAATAGGGAAGTCTTCAGAAAACATCGTCAGAGCGCTAAAAGCATGGAAATGTCGCCATATGAAGTGTTAAGGACTTTGAAAGAGCTAGGCTATCAAAGAAGTGTTGCAAAAATAAGCCCTTGATTTCAGAGCTTAACAGGAACCTTCGTATAGAATGAACGACAGAATTCGAGAGAAAAATTATGAATTTTGGTAGTCTGTATTTGGTCAGATAAAAGTAAATTCTGCCAATATTCTAATTCGAGATTGGTTTATGTTTAGAGAAATCAGAATGAGACTTGGAACATTGATGTCTGCAGCAGGCGACAGTGAAACATGGAGGGATTGGAGTAATGGGGCAGGACGTTGTCTGGTTTGGAGGGAAATCTCAGCTGATTCTTGTTGACGAGCGGTTGAATGGACCAAAATACTGTCAAATATTAGAGAAATGACTACCCCCACTATTTGAAACCAATAAGATTGACAATAATGTCTACCTTTCTCAAGAAGATGGAACGCCATTTTAAACGTAGCGAAGAACTGGAAGGAATCACAAGGAATAAGTCACTGCCATGAGTAGCAGAAAATCATGACATGAATCCAACAGAGCATGTTTGAGAGCACCTTCACAGAATGCCTTCGAGAGCGTGCAACCAAAATCACGTCAGAGCAAACCCTTAAAGAAACATTGTTATAGGAGTGTCAAAATATGGCTCAGAAGATTGTTGATAAATCCATGAAAAATCTAATACAAGCACTGAAACTAGCAAATGGAGGACCTAATCCATACTAGTTTCAAATATTGTTTGTTTATGTTGAATAGGGATTACGTAATTAAATTTTAAAATGAAGGTAGTTTATTTCTCCTGACTGAAAACTTTTCTTAAGCCACTGTATATTTCACCGAAGAAAACTGAATGTTCTGCGTTAGTGTAAATTGAGAAACAAAATCCAAGAGCAATTAAAATCTCTAAAGAAAAGTAACCTAAAATAAAATTCGTATATATATATATATATATATATATATATATATATATATATATATATATATATATATATATATATATAGTGTCCCCTCCCCACTAAAAAAATAAGAAAATTTTAGTTTGCTATATGATGAAAAATTTAACTAAATGATTTTTTTAATCTGAATCATCCCAAGAAAGGCAGTAAAGCCACTAAGGCACAAGAGGTTACAGGGTGTGGAAGAATTATGAACAGAAAAATTAGAAAGAGGAGAGAATGATTAGGTGGACCGTAGATAAAGATTAAGAAAGCATTAAAATTTTTGCAGATTAAAGATGGTTATAAAGCAGTGGAGCCGGAATGGGGTCCCACAAGCGAGAAGTGTGAGGGAAGAAACTATTAGTATGGAATTCGGGGCTACATCTAGTTAGCTCAGCTCTAAATTCATGAGACCTCGACGCCAATCTAGTAATGCGGTTAAATTAGTACTACGGTACCATAGTAAAGATCTCATTTGAACAAGTGAATGAAAATATTTAGAGAAAAGACATAGAGAGATAAACTTACGGCGATGGGAAAGTGACTGAAGCCGAGCCACCAGATCAGGACCAGTAATATTGCAGATTCTTTGGATTTTTTTTTTACGATTTTTTTTTCGCGGAAGCTGCAGTTATCAAGTTTTTAAAATGAGGGGATTGTTCTTTTCAAGAAAGAACATAAAATTGAGGACAGAAAAATGCCAAGATATTTTGCGAGAGTTCTTTAGTTTGAACACCACATCAAACATTTGTATTTTTGTTCTGTTTTAAGCTACTAAATTTCTATCAAATAACATTTCTTTCAAATAACTGTAGTAAAAAGATTGAACGCTGCATTTAAATATTGCATTAATATTTAAGCTGACATTTTAAATGTTCAACGATAATTCTTATGCTGCAAGTTTATTAAAAAACAATTTGATGTACGTAGGTCCGTACTGTCCGTACAAACAACTATTTTTTATTTCATGGATGACTTTCACTGGATTTCACAATTTCAATTATTCCCAAATTTATTTCCAAGTTATAAAAATTGTTTTCGGACAAAAAATCGTCGCAAAAAGCCGGCGTAAAGTTCGTCGAAAACAAGCACAGTAAAGATAATTTGGGAATGACAAATTTCAGGATTGCGGGTCCGGATCCGGCTCGAATCAATTTTAATTTGCATACGTATAGGGTGTGAACCAAAATGGTCGGATATGGCTACGGCCTGTAGAAGTAAACTTGAAAAAGTATGGCACAATGGCACACTGGCATTTGCATTTATTCATTTTGACTATGAAGCACGAAAAGATATTAAAGTCGGAATTATCGGACTCGCTGGTGTCCTTTTTCAACAAATTATATATATATATATATATATATATATATATATATATAATTTGACTCGCTGGTGTCCTTTTTCAACAAATTATATATATATATATATATATATATATATATATATATATATATATATATATACATATATAATTTGTTGAAAAAGGACACCAGCGAGTATATATATGTGTGTGTGTGTGTGTATGTATGTATGTATGTATGTGTGTGTGTGTGTGTGGATCTATAGGTATAATAAGACTCGGCGAAGAAGAGACAGATTAAATAAAAAAGGAGAAAGAGAGTGAACCAAAGAACGTTAAAAAGTCTATCATCGCGAGAAAGGGAGAGAGAGAGAAAAACAGAGAACGTTGAAAAGAGTGTCATCGATAGATAGAGTGAGAGGGAGAGAGTGTATGTCAGATTGAACTAGAAAATGTTGGAAGATTTGTCATCGAGAGAAGGAGAGAGAGTGTGTATGTGTATGTGTGTGAGAGAGAGTGAACCAGAAAACGATGAAAGGTCTATCATCGAGAGAGAGTGAGAGAGAGAGAAAGAGAGACGGTGAGAAAAACCAGATAACGTTGAAAAGAGTGTCATCGATAGATAGAGAGAGAGAGTGTGTATGAGAGAGTAAACTAGAAAACATTGAAAGATCTGTCATCGACAGAGGGAGAAAGAGAAAAGGATAAAAAAAACCGATAACGATGAAAAGAGTGTCATCGAGAGAGAGAGAGAAGAGAGAGAGAATGAGAAAGAGAGGGAGTGAGAAAACAAGGTAACGTTGAAAAGAGTGTCATCGAGAGATACAGTGAGAGAGAGAGTGTGTGTGTGTCAGAGAATGAACCAGAAAACGTTGAAAAGTCTGTCATCCTGAGAGATATAGAGAGAGATATATAGTAATGAATCATAAAAAATATCTTATTGATTGATTTGTAAGAACAAGTCGATTTTGAAAGTTACATTTTTTTCTTTTTATATATGCGAGGATTTATCATCATCCTTGAATCTTTTCGGACGTAAAAGCCTCCAATATTAAACCTGTTTAACTTCTTCTTCACCGAATGTCGACTCGCAAAGATAGCTGCAGGCCGTTTAATCTCCAGGTCTTTATCGAAAAAACGAAATGCTCGCATCCTGAATAAGAAGAAAAGAACATGAATTTAAGTGACCACTGAATCTATATTCCAGACCAGACGACTGAAAGCAGCACTATTTTCAAATGGACGCGATATATATATATATATATATATATATATATATATATATATATATATATGTCTAGGAAGTTTTGACATTTTGTTTTATAATTCAGTCGTTGAAAGCTTTCGCTTAAAACATTTTTTTTCTTCTTGATATGTGTCCTGAGACGAAATAAACAAAGACATGACAAAGATACGGGTTTCTATGTCTGTTTCAAGACATAGAAAAACTTTCATATATGTGACTTAATTAAATGATGAAATTCTGAAGTATGTATATTTGATTATATTGTTATGAAGACGAGTTGCAGTGATTGTCCTGTTCTTTGATATATGACACACGATTAAATTATCGGAATTTCTCAATGGTTGTATTTTGATAATTAATAAATTCTGTCTAGACTAGATTACGTTATTTAACTTGCTTCTTTATAACAAGTAGTCTGAAATTCCGAGATTAATCATTGACATCTCTATAAATAAAGCTCAGTGCACGTGTGACCGTCTGTCCGTCCGTCCGCCTGATTTTCGATTTCGACGAATCATAAAGAACCTGAAGTCACACCTATTGACTACTATACTTACTTGAGATTATATATATATATATATATATATATATATATATATATATATATGTTTACTTTTTTAAAAATACGCTTCTTTCGCTACATAAGAGTTCGAATGTTTCAAAAAAAAGAGCCAAAAAACCTCAATATAATTATTGAAATTGAATAGATTTAAAGTATCAAGCTCTGTTTTCCTTCTCAAGCGAAAATTTAAGAATCCTAAACTTTTTCCTAAATTTTATTAGTTTCCTAAATTTTTGTTTGAGGATGAACCACGGCTTGATACTTTCATTCAAATGTTATTTAATACTGTTTTTTATAAACAGAGCATTTACTTAAATACTTGTATCTATAAAAAGAATATATAAACATAAAAATGTCTTTAAATATATATTTGTGTGTGCGAAATTTGTTTCATCAAACATGCGAATGCCGCAATTAAAAACCATTTGCGTAGATTATATACCTAATCTTTGGATATTAAATCAAAAACATGTAAAAAAAAATGCTACAGAATTGAAATTGTGTTCCGATGGGAAATGTTACCAAGGTTGCTCTATTCGTTCTCATTTTATCTCACTATCTATCTATCTATCTATCTATCTATCTATCTATATATATATATATATATATATATATATATATATATATATATATATGTATATATATATATATATATATCTATATATATATATATATATATATATATATATATATATATATATACATATGCATATATATGTATGTATGTGTGTCTGTATTACATAATAGAAATATCCAAAATGACCTCATGAGAATAGAATATTTCAACTAACGTCTATACGTTAGCATTTTTCAAATCAAATTGTGGGCTGATATAACAGGATCCACTTGAATTGCATACCAAAGGATTTATTACCTGGACAATATATATATATATATATATATATATATATATATATATATATATGTGTGTGTGTGTGTGTGTGTGTGTGTGTACGTGTGTGTTTGTCCGTACATGTATTGTATGCAAACATTCCACTGCTCAACAGATATACTATTAAGTCTATTGTTGACAAAAACATACACATAGCCGAGGAAATTAATGTAATAGAATAGTGGAAAAAACCTTTTAAGATGAGCATAAACCGGTGATAAAAGCCATTAAAACGATAAAATAGGACATAACGGAAACTTGATGTCATTTAACTGTCAACTGCTTTGGCGACTAAATAATATTCACACGAATGTCACTGGAAATAGAAAATAAAACAAAATGGACTGAGGTATTGATTTTGAAACGGTTTACTCATTCTAAAGAAGTCTGGTAAGAATGGTGAAACAATTTTACTAGATTTAAAAGAGTGAGAGGACTACGTTCACTCGATATGTTTTTAACGTGCGAGACACAGTCTCTCTCCCCACAATATATATATATATATATATATATATATATATATATATATATATATATATATATACGAATAAAAATATACGGAAAAAACAAACAAAAATCCTTATATACAATTATGCTGTTTTAATGTTAATATAATGTCAACGTCGGACGTTTCGGTCTAATAAATCATCTTCAGGACATATTCATAAAATATAATTAACATTATCAATTCAACATGACATTTTATGAATATGTCCTGAAGATGGTTTATTAGACCGAAACGTCCGACGTTGACATTATATTAACATAAAAACATCATAATTGCATATAAGGATTTTTGTTTGTTTTTTCCGTATGTTTTTCTTCATACTGTCGGATCTATATACATATATTTGCTTACATATATATATATATATATATATATATATATATATATATATATATATATATATATATATATATATAAGAGAAAGGGAAAAGAGACACATTAACTGTGTTTATCTCATTCTAATAATCAATCCAATAATTTATTTATTTATCTACATATCTCATTTTTCTTCTATTTATCTATAAAATATATTCTTTCAATACGTTTTATGAAAGGTTTACATGCAATTTAATGCCAGGAAATACTTTTAGAGTTAAGAATTTATTTATGGAGATGAGAATGTTTTAGTGATGCTAATCTTACTAATTAACCCATAGCTTTGAAGGAAGGATCGTATTCATATGTTTCCCAAATGTAGTTACGCGAAACAAATCGAATTGGAATGGGAAGGATTCTCTTCAACTAATAATTCCGAACCATTTTACATTATGCCATATGCACATCCAACATTATAGCATCTGGAATTCCCTAGCAGCATCCCTTCTTGGAACTGACCATGTTCGACGTTACTTCACCCCAGAATCATGCAAAAACATGTGTTTAAACGTGATATAGCCGTAAGCCTTCGTAAACTCGACCTAAAACACCGAGCGATCCAATGTGCGTGGGCGGTAAGGCATGTTAGACTATATGACGGTCCCGTATAGGATACAGGTTCGAATCCTGTCGAAGGACGAATATTTTGTATGAAAATTTCTCGGACATTCAGGCCGATAAATGTTATTTAATACTGTTTATTATAAACAGAGCATTTCAGAATCTTCAGGCAGACTGGGTTGTAGATTAATATTCTTTCATTTTTATCATTATTTCATTTAGATTCCTCAACTAGTCTAGTTTCGGCCAACATGGCCATCATCAGGAGAAAAAATTCCGCTTGCTGGTAGCCGTGAACTACAGAAATGAATGTATTGATGGAGAAAATGAACTTTAGTTTTCTGTAGTCTTCATTTGTTGTTTTTATTTTTTTAACATGAATTTTGGACAGTCCTTGTGTCGGTGAAACAGTCTCTTTTAAGTTATCAGTTAAGATAAGAGCTGGATGGATACATGCTGCTCTGAATTCCGTTGGTCATTTTGATAGTTTTATTCGTTCCTGGAAAGTGGATGTGTCTCTGTTAGGTGTGTGTGTGTTATTTGTTTCTTAGGGTGTGAATAAGTATGATGTGTGTAAGCGTATATATTACTATGGGTGTGTTATCATTTGGCTCATTAGGGATTGAGTGATTATGATGTGTGTAAGTGTGTATATTCGTGTGTGTGTGTATAAGTGTGAGGACTGAACACATCCATAAGCATGTCTGTCTTGTGTGGGTTAGAAATATTGGTGGGTCTTGATTTGTGGAGTTATATATTAATACTATCTATATTGTTAAATTTGTGATATATATATATATTACTGCATATGGTAACAAAAAAACGCCAGGCTTAATCATCGGATTCTGCCAAAAAGCATTAAGAATATGCAGCTGGGATTATTTACAATAAGAAGAGAAATACACTGAAATTTCTTTCAGACTTTTCCAGTACCCTATGTTTATATTCACTGCAAAACAAGAGCCCTATAAAATGTTACAAAACATAAGATTGGTCCCTCCTGAGAAACTAAATAAATAAAAAATTAATTATCTTGCCTATTTAGTCTATCCCATCTACAATCGAAAAGAATCTATCTAAACTCAATGTAAAATTTGTTACTACTACATACAAACCAATAAAAAAATCTTAGTTCTAGACAAAACAATAAACTAAAATCTGAAGGAGGATTTTCCTCTGTTGTTTGTAATATTTATCGCAAAATACGTAGGAGAAACGTCAAAGAACCTAAATAAAAGATTACATGAACATGAATATTTTACAAAATAATACGTCAAATGCTTTCGTTGCCCACCGTAACGAGTGTGTCAACAATTTTGACATAAAAAAATGCTACCATTATGAAAGGAGAAAAATATTTCACTACTAATTAAATGTCTAGAGAGTGCCTTAATAGCAAGGTCATCTGTAGTAAATTTGCGCTCTTTCACTTACAACATTTCAGCATTCCTGGCTGATCATCTAATACCACACATACACACACATATCTATCTATCTATCTATCTATCTATATATATATATATATATATATATATATATATATATGATAATCTGATATATATAAGTAAGTATACTCGTCCGGAAAAACTTTAGGTGTATTGGCTTGTAAATGAGCAAAACAATACCCAACGAAAAAAAAAAAAAAAAAAAAAGGAATAAAAAAGAAAGAACTAAGAACATGTAATTTTGCTGAAAATAATTGACCAGAATCCAAGCTCAAAGTCCAAAAGTGCTCAATAAGCTAAACATGCTGACGATTCGCGTAGGTGAAACCTAGCTAGGTTTGCCTGGTTCTTTAGTTTTATATATATATATATATATATATATATATATATATATATATATATATATATATATATTGAACTGTATGAGCTATTCATATATCTATCTATATTATTAATTAAATGTAAGCCAGTTACATTAATTTATCTATTGGATAAAAGCGATGGTTGAAGTAATCCAGTGAGTTGATCTAAATGAGTTGAGAATTCAATAACTGGCCAAACCCGAGGTGAACCAAAAGTTTGAGAGTTGATCATGTAGAAGTCCGGATCGTAAAAGGGCCGAAACTTCGTGAATATGACAATAAATATGTGGGATACAGTCCATACAATTTAAACAGTGTACATAGTTACAATACCGCATCTCAGAAATATAGGTATATTCTGAAGAAGTCCAGATTGTACAACGGCCGAAACGCCGTGAATATGATATCAGAGATGAGTAAATGGTGTAAATAAGTGTTTATATGTTCTGAAATCCATAACACAATCTAAACTTTACATTCTTCCTCGCCATGGTTTTTATTGGCAACCCTTCCCGTTTCTCTTGTTACTCTTTCGTTTTTTTTTCCTCAGTTTCATTTAATGAACCCTTTACTTTTCTTCTCTTTTTAAAACTATATTTATTTTTCATTTAATTCTGTTAGCCATTTCAGATTTTCGGTTTTTCTCTCTTCTCTTCCGACTTGATTTTTTTTTTCTATACGGTTGACTTAATTCTCTTTCCTCTTCACTCACATTATTTTTCCTCGTTTCGTTTTAATATTATTTCAATAATTCTTTTCCTGTAGTCATTATTTGCTTTTTTCGCGTTCTTTAAAGCTTTTCTCCCTGCCCTTAGTAGCTTCATCTTCTTCCTCATTCTCCTTCCTTCACCTCATTCTTTATGACTGTGTATTTCCCCGTCTCTTTCTCTCTTCTGCTTTAACGTTTTCTTCATAATTCAATTGATTTAGATACACACAGCCAATAGTCCTCCTACCACCTCTTGATTTGATTCTAATCCTCCTCCTTTCCTCCAACAGTGACAATCCATTCTTTTTACGGCGTTTTTCATTCGCCCGTACTCTTATCCAATCGTTTTGTCCATTTTATCTTCGTCTGGGACTTACAACCACAATAACTTTCCCCAATCCCCCGTCCTCGACTCGGGGGAAATCAGTGTAAAGGATTATGGGATATGATATCATTATCTGTCGCAGTTTGTTCTAGATGACTGGTGGTTACAAATGTGATTAGCGAGAAATGTGTGCGAGAGTAAATATGAACCGAAATAAAAGAATAAAAAGATAGAAAAGAAGAAAACGGGAAGAATCGGAGTTTCAGAGAGGACAGGGCAGACGAGACAAAAAAGAGGAGAGGAATAGATGTATGACGACAAAGAAAGAAAGAAAGAAAGAAAGAAAGAAAGATATTTGTTTTGAGAGAGAAAATTGAAAGAAAGCAATAAAAGAAGAATATTTGCTCTGGAAAAGAAAGAAAGAAAGAAAGAAAGAATGAAAGAAAGAAAGAAAGAAAGAAAGAAAGAAAGAAAGAAAGAAAGAAAGATATTTGTTTTGAGAGAGAAAAAGGAAAGAAAGCAATAAAAGAAGAATATTTGCTCTGGAAAAGAAAGAAAGAAAGAAAGAAAGAAAGATATTTGTTTTGAGAGAGAAAAAGGAAAGAAAACAATAAAAGAAGAATATTTGCTCTGGAAAAGAAAGAAAGAAAGAAAGAAAGAAAGAAAGAAAGAAAGAAAGAAAGAAAGATATTTGTTTTGAGAGAGAAAAAGGAAAGAAAGCAATAAAAGAAGAATATTTGCTCTGGAAAAGAAAGAAAGAAAGAAAGATATTTGTTTTGAGAGAGAAAAAGGAAAGAAAGCAATAAAAGAAGAATATTTGCTCAGGAAAAGAAAGAAAGAAAGAAAGAAAGAAAGAAGAAAGAAAGAAAGAAAGATATTTGTTTTGAGAGAGAAAAAGGAAAGAAAGCAATAAAAGAAGAATATTTGCTCAGGAAAAGAAAGAAAGAAAGAAAGAAAGAAAGAAAGAAAGAAAGAAAGAAAGAAAGAAAGAAAGAAAGAAAGAAAGATATTTGTTTTGAGAGAGAAAAAGGAAAGAAAGCAATAAAAGAAGAATATTTGCTCAGGAAAAGAAAGAAAGAAAGAAAGAAAGAAAGAAAGAATATTTGTCCTGAAAAAGAAAGAAAGAAAGGAACAGGATACAATCTACCGAACATTCAAGCAACGTCGAAAATAGAATAAAAAAGTAACGTTTATACCAGAAATAGGCAATTGAAATATTCAGAGCACAGAATAAGGAAAGATGCTTTGGAAAATCTGATACTCACATGACACAATGAGCGCAAGATGCACAGAAAGTAACAACGCCTATCCTATTTAGTGAGTTTGAATAAATGGATGACGGAACAAGGTTATGAGAAAAAAAACAAAACAAAACAAGAAGACAAAATATATTAGCAGCTATCAATGAAATGTAGAAAGGAACGATTGCTTTTTCCTGAAGGGACACTTTACAGAGAATAATGAGCTTTTTCTTTCAAACATTCTGCACTCAATGACCGAACAATTAGCATGATTGTCGGTTGAAATAAATTGATTTTTCTTTGGTTTGGTTTCGTTTATTTTCTTTTACGGTATATCCACCTCCATGGGTTATTTAATGCCGAAAAGATTTTTAGGATAGGTTCGTATCAATAGAATATGTCTTCTTTGTAAGAAATCTGTTTATCGATCAATTTTTATTGACGTTTTTTTGTAATTTTTTTTTTTTTTTTTTTGTCCAGAGCCAAATGTATTGCCGCTAATATTATTTTTCATAAACGTATTACTGGAAACATTTTATTTAAAAAATGTATTTCTGGAAATATGTTTTTTCATAAATTTATTATTGGATATATTTCTTATTGTTTATTATTCTTTCCAAAACTTTTTGTTGGTATTTTTACTATAAAAACCTATTTTTAAACTTTCATAGTGTTTTGACCCCATTTTGGTGTAAACTGTTTCCTCATAGCTTGAATCCTTCTAACATGTCCTCCCACTCCGTGACAAAGTGGACCTTGGAACAACAGCAATTAAGACCTGCTTCCACGCTTCTAAAAACTTCTTAATCGGATACAGTTTATCGTCATACCGAGAGGCACGAAGTTTAAAAGTGACGATGAAGTCAAAAGTGTTGTGAGCGACTGGCTGAGACATCAGTCCAAAGATTTTTACGCCGAGGGAATACGGAAGCTTGTGGCCAGATGGGAAACGTGTGTGACAGTGGTGGGAGACTACGTTGAAAAATAAAATAAAGAAAAAAAAAGTTTCCTATCTGTATTAGAAGTCCTTATACCGAAAAATTCACTTTATTTATTGAATGACCCTCTTATATATATATATATATATATATATATATATATATATATAATATGTACAGTGTAACCCGGATATAAGAGAGTTGTCAGGACCGGAGAAGAAGTCTCTTATATCCGGTTTTCTTTATATCCGGGTTTGGTCTAATTTATATACATTAACACAGGCTGTAATTTGGGGCCAGAGAAAATCGCTCTTTTATCCGAGTTTCTCTTATATCCGGGTTTCTCTTATACCCGGGTTACACTGTATATATATATATATATATATATAAATATATATATATATATATATATATATATATATATATATATACATACATATATATATGAATATATATATATATATATATATATATATATATATATATATATATATATATATATATGTGTGATAGCCGTATTGTGCGATTAACCCTTACGCGAATACCTGTTTACTTTCCCTACTTCCTGAATTTAAATGCTGCAACTTTTGTGAAATAACTGACAATAAATTTACAGCATACAGATAATAATCTAACTGTGTCAACACCACTGCATTAGAGCCTGCAACTGACAGCTTCCTTCTGCATTATGTGCAATGCAATTGTGTAGAATTTTTCAATGATTACTGTTTAAATCAGTGCTTTTATTTGTACGTGACTGAAATTTATATATATATATATATATATATATATATATATATATATATATATATATATATATATATATATGCGGGGTTGTAAATGCATGAATTCATTTCATAATATACTGTTAATGTTTACGTGAGCGTATGTTTTGTGAGCAGATATGATTTTTCGGAAAAGATCGTCAAAGAAGTAATTCGGACTTTCCCGACTACGCGCCTCTTTGTGGTTGAATGGCTAACAGCACATTCGATCAAATGGTGCTTCTCGATTGGAGTTACAGGTTCGATTTCTTGTTGGAAAACACATATTTTCTTGGGAAATTCTCGAACATTCAGGCCGGTAAATGTAATTAATTCTGTTTATTAAAAAAAAAAAAAAGTATCTCACTCATTTAAATCGTTATTTAGCTCCTCTCTTTAAAACTTTTCTCTTTTAAATTTTAATCGCCACCTTCACTTTTAGGCCTTTCCTTTTCTTCTTTTACACCCTCTCTCTACAGGTTTCATACATTTCCCTCTCACACTTTTTCCCACTCCTACACATACACTCTCAATAAAATTTAGCTTTTTTATACTTGGAGCTATATTTTCCGATTTCTTTTTGAATTTGTAGGTCTGGTGAATTGGATCGTGATTACGATTCTGTTGTGGAGTCGTTTCCCAGTGGAGGCTTGTATTTTAATAAGTCGTCCTAAATTAGGTTCGACGTACAAAACGTTAGAACTTGGAAATAAGAGTTAAGGACACAGAAATCTAATTGTGATGGTTGATACTTCAATGTCCGATATCGTCTCACTCGCTCAACACCACCTAGGTATTTATCGATCCACCCACGAGGACTGAATGTGGCACAAGGCCGGGTTTAATGTGGGTTTTTCCGAGCCCGTAGGCTCGGCCAAAAATATAGCCTTTGAACCCGCCTAGACGGTTTTTATTTAAAAACATGATTCCAACACGCTACATAAGAGTTCTCATGTTTCAACATTCCACAAACAAAATTTGAAACATGAGAACTCTTATGTAGCATGTTGGAATCATATTTTTAAATAAATAATTATATTTAAGCTCTACTTTTATATCGAGCACTAATTTTTAAAAAAATAATAACAAAAATACTAAAGATCCTTGGATTATTTACCTAACGAGTTCTTTCCTATTTTCTATATATTTTTCACACACACACACACACACACACACACACACACACACACATATATATATATATATATATATATATATATATATATATATATATATATTGATCAATAAAAAATATTAAAAAACTTAAAATCTTCAGACAAAATGGATTGTATATTAATATTTTCTCGTTTTTATTATTATTTCATTTAGATTCCTCGACTAGTTTCGGCCAACATGGCCATCATCAGGAGAAAAAAATTTTGCTTGCTGGTATCAGTGAACTACAGAAATGAATGTCTTGATGGAGAATATGAACTTTTCATTGAAGTTTTCATTTGTTTTTTTTTTATTTATTTTTTAACATGAATTTTGGTCAACCCTTGTATTAGTCAAACAGTCTCTTTTAAGTTAAGAGCTGACCGAATTCATGCTTCTGTGAATTCCTTTGGTCATATTTGACAGTTTTATTCGTTCCTGTAAAGTGGACGTGTCTCTGTTAAGTGTGTGTGCGTTACTTGGTTCTTAGGGAATGAGTGAGTCTGTTGTGTGTAAGTGTGTATATAACTATGGGTGTGTGTTATCATTTGGCTCATTACGGAGTGAGTGAGTGATTATGACGTGTGTAAGTGTGTATATTCGGGTGGGTGTGTGTATAAATGTAAGGCCTCAACACCTCCATAAGCACATCTCTCTGGTTTGAGTGAGAAATGTGAGTAGGTCCTGATTTGTCGGATAATATATTAATATTATCTATATGGTTAAATTTGCGATTAAAACCGTCTGGATAGTGCGTGTATATATATATATATATATATATATATATATATATATATATATATATATATATATATATATATTCAGAAAACAAGAGAAATGGACTAATCATAAAATGGAAGAAGATATAATGTAGGATCGTCAGTCAGAAAAAAGAACGGAGAATACGAGTTAATAATTTGCTTATATGTCTGTGCATGTTGGACAAACTCCAGACGGAAAAGAGAAAGCTGGGAGCAGCAGAAATGTGGTTCTACAGAAGGATATTGAAGATTCCATGAACTGAGCGAGTATGCAGCGAGAGGGCCAATAAAAATAGATACGAAAAATAACTCTTGTACTCAAAATCAGGAAGAATCAGCTGAATCTTTAAAACAAAATGAGGCGTAGGCCGAGCGGGTGAGGAACGATGACGTCATGGAGAAGATGCAGAAAAGGAGGAGGCTCATGATTAACATCAAGAGGAGGCAGCTGAAGTTTCTGGGGCATATAATGAAAAAGGAGGGCCTTGAGAATATAATGCTCGGGTCGAATAGATGGAAAGAGAGACAAGTGAAAGCAGCGGGTGATATTCCTGGCGGGCTTGAGTGGAGGGATAACAAAACGTGGTCTGAGAGAGATAGCAGAGGGAAGGAATTGATGTGACCTGCTAGGGATATAGAGGGAGGTGGAGAGCCATGAAATTCTACGTCCTGAAAGGACAGGGTAAATAAAAAGAAAAAAAGAGGAAATTGAGCTTGAGAAAAAGAAATTAGACCGATCCATTACCCAGAAATATGAAAGCTTCTGATGAATGAAAGATTACGAGAGATAGTCAATCAAAATGGCAAATATATTGTTGAATATATTTATCTGTAGATATCTTAAGATCTTTTAAAATGAATTAAAATTAATATAAAGTTTTTTTCGATCCAAGATTAAGAAGATAAGCAGTTTATTATTTATGGTATGCAATAGTAATATTGACTGATTTGAAGGTCTTTTACACACAAGCAAGCCGATAATGTACCGTGAATCCAACACAAGCGAGCTGGAGACTTTTTATCGCTTGGTGTAATCTTAAAAATATAAGAAACGCAGATGGCATTGTGTTTATGGTTGCGACGGAAAAAAAATATATGACCTGCTAGTCAGACCAGTAAAAGAAAGCAAAAGGAAACAGATCAACCAACAACTGCAAGAAGATAGACAGTATAGTCGTCAGCAAGAAAACGAGCCCAGGATACGAATTACGAATTCAAAATGTTTGAATATTTGGTTGGATGGTTGATTTTTTTAACGGCATATCAACCTCTATGAGTTACTACATGCCGAAATCTAAGTATTTTGAACGCAATTTCTGCCCTCAACTACAAATAGAATATATTGTCTGCTATTTTGCTATAAAAAAACGTAGTTTTTGTTATGTTCCTATAAAAGGTGTTGCAGGTAATTTTATTGTAAATATGTGTAGTTGGTAATATTTTATATAAAAAAAAATTATTACTGGTATTTTTTCTATAAAATATATTTTAATAATTCTATAGTATTTGGGATTTCACTATTTACCCATATCTACCAATCCTTAAATATCCTGAGAGTTTTAACTGGGTTGAAAATGTGAAGGATATTCACGCCCATACAGGACTAGCGAAAGCAATGTGTTGTTATGTGATATCAATCTGCTTATATGGCTGTGAATGTTGGACAAAATCCAGAAATATAGTTCTACAGAAGGATGCTGAGAATACAATGTATAGAGCGAGTAAGCAACGAGAGAGCCTTTGCAAAAGAACACTTGTGCTTAAAATCATCAGGAAGAATTATCTGATTTTTTTTTTAGACATAATGAGGAATTAGTTCTTGTAAGAATTAACCCTCACAGCAAATTAAACCTCAAAGCCTTCCCATTTATCTATTGACCTTAAGGACAATATATATGGGGGTAGGTTTGAAAAGACTGTGGAACTTGGTAAAGAGAGAAAAACTGCAAAGATGGGAAGTTATGAAGAAAAAACATGATCACTTATCTGTCTATATTTCTGAGATGAGCTATTATGTACATAATAAACACTATATATATATATATATATACATATATATATATATATATATATATATATATATATATTACTTATTATTTATTTATTGTTTATATACATAAACAGAGAGGTGTGAGTTCAATATCTAGTTAAGGGGGTAGAGAACTTGGAGAGGGGAATTAACAGGAGATAACTGACAACAGACATCCATTAAACATGGCACGTGGAACTAGAACAGTCTACCCCAGTGAGCGAAATAAAGGGTTCAATTCGACATTCCAACCACCTGACGAAGGCCGGAGTGTACAAAGGACGAAACGTTGTAATAAATTTGGCGACAAAGATGAGGACAATAGTCTGAATAATACAAATAATGATCGCTTATATCTTGAAAGAACGCTACAGAGAAGAAGACGTCTCGCATCATTAATTTCCTCATGCACGAAAAAGCAGACTTTTATAAGTACTGGACTGCTCAGTACTTTTAATTTTTTTTTTCATAAAGCTATATATATATATATATATATATATATATATATATATATATATATATATATATATATATATCTTAATCATGATGAAACTGTTTATTTGTAGACGTAATTTACGAATGCCGGTAATTTCTATTTTTTAGATTTTTCTTTCCTCAGAAAAATTTCGGTGACATCGGCCTGCTTCAATAATTCTGGCATATAGATGTTTATCACTTGGATGCATTCTGTAAATGTATCATCACATTCACGCAGCCAATTTATAGAAAAGACGTAAATACATGCTAAAAAGCTTTTATGTTCTCGGACTGGAAGATTATGTTAGGTAAAAGGTCATAGTCAGATTACATACTCTGAAATTGGAAAATTTTGCTGAGTGTTGCATTTGCCTTGCGGGGTCAGAGAGGCAGGTCAGAAATTGGCAGGCTGAGATCCAAATACCATAATGGATCTGGGGAGGGGAAGAAAAAACGGATGAAGAGACAGAAAGAGAGAAATATAGTATGGGGGAAGAGCTATTAAAATTACTAGAAAGGGAATGAGTAAAGTTTTTATAGAAAAAGAAAGACAAGAGGAAAAACGAATAAAGCGGGCAAGAAATTGTTAGAGACAGAGACGTAAAATATATTTTACTCGACTCGGAAAAGGGAAAAACAAAAGCGAGTTAAAAGGTTAAATTCCTCTGGGGGAAATAAGAGATGGTAAAAGAATAATAATGAAGAGAGAGCGGATGATGAAAGAGAAAAATAGAAAATTGATATGGAGCAGATAGCAGTGAAAGAAGTAGAAAAGGAAGAAGCAGATTAACGACAAAAGCAAAAATAGTATTGAAATTTAATAGGCACCAGCAACAGAAGAAAAAATTAAGGAGAAGATGATCCGCACAAAGGAGACAGTAGCAGCAAAAGTGGCATCCGCAGTAAAGACGAAAAATATATTTTACTCGACTCGGAAAAGGGAAAAACAAGAGTTGAAAGGTTGAATATGAAGAAGATTCCCCTGGAAGGAAAATAAAAGATAGTAAAATAATAATAATCAAGAGAGAGCGGAGGAATAGGAATACAAATATTATAATGAAAAAGAAGAAAAAAACGAGGGAGAAGATGACCCGCACAAGGGAGACAACAGCAACAAAATAGCAGCGATATTTGTGCTCAGAATGACATCAGGAAGATCAATAGAAATGCAAAAAATAATGCATATCTGTTTTATAGAATATATAAATGGGTTAGAAAGGCTACCTCAAAAAAATAAATGTTGGAACTGCTACATATCCTTAACATAAGTTTGAATAATCCATGACCTATACTCGGAGCAAACCTCCTGTATACGGATACAACATTTTTTCAGTAAATATATAGAAACAAAAAATTATATAAGACAAGGATGTGTCTTCTCGCCGGACGTATATCATGAGGCGATTTTAAGAGAAATAGAAGTCCTATCAGAATTAATTATCTGTAGCCAGAAGATATGTAAGTGACACATTGGTGATAGCAGATATCAATAGGAAGCGACCACATTTCCTCCTGTTCTTGAAGGAAAGCGAGAAGAAAGGACTAAACATCAATTGCATTAAAACAGAATGCATGGGTGTCAGCAAAACAACCCAACATGTAATTTACAAATTACTAAGACTTGTCAGGTAAAAACTTTATCTTACTCCCCACAAAATAAAATAAAATAAAATAAAATTGTCAAAAAAGAACAAAAAGCTGCAGACCAAATGAAATCGTAATAACGATTCACGTAGCCTTAGATGATTTTGACATTGACAAGATTACAGATATAATAAATGAATTATACAACAATAGTGATATACCGGAAGACCTTAGAAGATTCATTTTCATAGGACTGACTATGAAGGTAGATGCAAACTAATGTGAATTATATCGAATAATCCGACTAATGAGACACAACAAAACTGGACATAGACATTGGGATTTAATTTGATAACAGGTTGCTTACGATATTTGCCCCGAAATTTGGTTTATAGTATTGGCGTCACCTCTTGCAATTTTGAAGGGATTTTTTTTCTAAATTCCTCTTGATACTAATCTTTTAAATAATAGAATTGGAAACATTACTTAACCAGGCGACCTTATAATTGCGGAGGGAAATGAATTTGCTTTATTTTGATACCCAGTCGTTATTCTATAATTAGAATATTGTTTAATATGTGTGGATTATTCTACTTGACTTTGCGAAAAGAACTGAAGGGGGCGGTCCTTAAGGCTATATTTAAGTTTTTTTTTAATTTTTTTTAGTTCTTTTTTAAATTTTGCTTCTAGATGTAGTCGCACGTAGATATGAACCCTGTCACCGGGGTGTGTTAACTTCGATGCACCTAAGTTGAATCTTGAACTTTCCGACATATGCACACACACACAAATGTCTATCACACACACAATCAAATACACATACACACACGAACAATCACATACTTTTATAGCTAGATTTCTTTCCTTTCATTACATTTGCGTGCACATGAAATTCATTTTGTTAATAACGTGCTTTGTATATATATATATATATATATATATATATATATATGTATGTATGTATGTATATATTATGGTATATACAAAGTAACTTACATAGAAAGGTATTTTGTATATTAATATATTTTAAATAACTGTTTTTTAACACTGAGCACTGCTTTTTGTTACTTTATAGAGTAATTAAAGGTATTTGTATAGCATCACTCGCTCGTCAATCTACTTATATTTACCCATTCGGTTATATATATATATATATATATATATATATATATATATATATATATATATATATATATAACGGGTTATCCAAATCGTATAACAGCAAAATTGTCCAAATGGTAGATTAAACTCTGAACCATTATATCTTAGAAATGAGTAAAGATATCTTACTGGAAGTCTCTGAGATTTTTATAACACTATTAGACTCTATTTTGCGCAACAAACATGTAGAAGAATCGTGATGAAGTCGATCATAGACGAAAATGACATGTTCATCATTACTTAATCAAATTCTAAATAAGTTACAAAGCAACGGATATAATATATATATATATATATATATATATATATATATATATATATATATATATATATATATATATATATATATATTCGTTTGCTTTGTAACTTATTTTACCCGGACTCACATCGATTCCGCCTATATTGTTTGCGGGATAAATGAGGCCGTAAGTATTTCCTAACCAAAGTATTGATTCTCGCAGTGGAACGGTCATTAAGATTTACCCAATAGTATTAGAATTAGCAAACATATGATTGGAGACGTTGCTTGTCAATTAAAGTTTGAACTTTTGAAAAGAAATAAATTTACTTAAATTTTGATCAATCCAGGTCAACTTTGTTCTATTGATTAAATCTTGTTCATCATCACTGGAATTTTTTAAGATATATTTCTACATTTTGATATGTGTTGTATAAATTTATCTACCCTAAATCTTGTTCCATATAAGTGGATAATGAATATATAAGTTCCGTATTAATACATATAATTTAAGATATGTTTACTCACTTTGTTACCTGTTACATAAATTTATCTTACTAATTTCCTTCAACAAAAAAAAAAACACTCTCAAAGATATCTGAACGTATAACAGGTCTGAATATTTTTATGACTGTTGGAGTGATGCGTTTATTTTACGAACGAAACCTTGTATCACACTAGTCTAAGTCTAAATAAAAACAGAGACTCTCAGAAATTTATTTCCCGATGTTTGGGAAAAAATATTAGCAATATACTCATCGATAAAAATACCATTAAAAAAAACTATCTAAAATATGTCTGATTTCGATTCTAATACCTTTCTTTGGTGACATGACATTTTAATAAGGATTGTCAGTTGCCATGGACGCAAGAACTCGGGTACAATCT